>JANKKI010000506.1:0-140276 GCA_025175665.1 Cinchona pubescens
AACGTGTTAACGAGGTAAATGTTTCATCTTTAGAACATTCAAAAGAATTCATGTACTAGCCATGAGTCCAATTCCTGTCTCTTATAGGTTTAGTGTCTTTTTTTCCTCGGAATGGTCAATCACAAATGCTTTAAAGTTGTTTTATGCTTAAATTTTTAAAAAAGTAAAAGTTGTTTCGCATAGTTGCGCGCGCCCTGGCACCACTATAGTGGTCAAAATTTGCATAAAATCATGTTCCGCCTATAGCGCATCTCCACGAGGCGAATGGTAACCATCCTCTCGCTCAGCGTGCATCTAGGCGCTATACTTGAAGGGGCATGTACGCGTGACACTCCATTGGATCTCATACTGTCCCTTATTCTCTCCCTAGATGTCTTTTATGGGTTTCCATTGATTATCAAGAATGCTTTGATTTTTTTTGTGCTTTAATTGATTAAATCTGTTATGGATTGAACTTTAAACATGTGATTGAAGTTATTTATGTTTGGATTGTTGATTGAGGAGTGAATTCATGCTAATTATATACACAAAAATTTGCCCTTTATCTATGGATATCATGTGTTCGATAAATTGTTTCAATGAATAAAAATATTGGCTATACAAAGGTATTGGTGCATGAATTTAACTGCTAGAATGTTGATTATGCCATTTGATATCTTTTGGTTAATTTTAATGCATAAGAATGTTCTTGGAATGTATATAAGCCTTAGTTTTAGGCACTATTTTGTTTAAATTTTTCTTGTATATTTTAGGGCTTATGAATTGTGGAGTGAAATTTTATTTATGTGTGGGGTGTAAAAGTGGTAGAAATGCTGTCGTAGGCACCTAAAATTAAACAACTCTCAATAATTATAATGTATTAGTGGTGAGTCAAGTTCGTCCCACGAACGGAGTTTATTCTTGTGCTAAAATAAAAAAGGGGGGTTTTTGAATGCTTTTAAACTAAACACTAAAAGAATAAAATAAATTATAGAATATTCAATTAAGAAAAATCTTGGTTTCGGTCATATCCACCATGGAAATTTTACTAGTCGATCATGACACACAAGATAATTCAATTTTCATATCAATCACTAATTGAAGAATTAACTCGAATTCCATTTCAAATTTGATTCTTATTTCTTTCTAAAGTTGGTTAATTTTAACACGCAATCCAATTAACCCTAACTATTAATTTCAGAATTAATCTTTATCTAGATTGTTTCTGTCTCTTATACACATCTAGATGTGTATAAGAGACAGATCTTAAGCAACATTGAGATGTGTTTTTTTTTAAAAAAAATTGTCAAATAAAATTGAATAAATTCAAGAACAGAAAGTCCCACTACATAGTAGAATTGACCATGGCTTCAAAACTCTGAATCAAGAAAAAGAATTTAGGCACAAAGTGCCATGAAAGAATAAAGAAGATTTTTTTTTCCTGAAAACCCTAGCTATAATGAGAAAAATAAAAGTGTTCCCTCTTTTTCACACCCTACTTGTGTATAGACATACTCAATATATTAGGGTCATTTGGTGCTGTAACTACTAAATCTGTCTCTTATACACATCTAGATGTGTATGTGCACCTAGGCAGAGCTGGAACTTTTCTCCTCCGATACAAGGCACATGCGCTACACATCCCCAACGCATATGCTACTGGCTTCACTTTGGATTCAATTTTGACCCTGATGCACTTAGAATTTGGTAAAACTCAAAATATGAAAGTTGTATCTGTATTCCTTAGCTTTTTAAAATATCTTAAACTACCTCAATTGGAGCTCAAAGAAGACTTAAGATACGCACAATCTACCGAACTATTTCAAAATCTAGATGTGTATAAGTGCATCAGGGGTAGGTAATCTGAGTTTATACACATCTGATGTGTATGCAGAGACAGTGAATTTACATGAATGTTGTATATCTCTTCAATAGATTTCCAAATCATTCAAAATCATCTCAATCGGAGCTTGGACTCGAATGTCATACGTGAAATACAAACAGCATCCAAAATTGCTTCATAGTCATGCATGTTGTGCCCTTAGTATTAATCTTTCAGCAAACATAAAATTAAAACACTTTTCAGCTCTTTTCTACTTTAACCCTACAAAAACTAAGAATAACCAAATTAAGCTCAATAATAACTCAAATCTTGCTTACAACACATAAAAACATGGTAAATGACGCATAAAATATATCACAATTATGAACTTATCAAAAATTTAATTGTTGGGAGGCCATCATACTTATTTATATTTTGTAGGAATCGAAAGAACGGGCAAGAAAACAGCTACAGGCACGAGTGTCAGAGCATCCTCGTCATCCGGGGTTCAATAGCCTAGGGTAGTTGGGGGTGTGAGATTTTTAAATACAACAGCACAAGAAAAATACGATAATGATATCTCTAAACGGGCTGTAAAGAAAGACTTACTTGCATTCAAGTTCCATTGGTAGGGGTGCCCGAGATGAAGTTAACTATTCACAATCGTGGATGAGATCTCTTCACCTCAACTCCTATAGATGCAGTCATCCTAGTGGTGGATGATTTTATGCAAATTTTGACCACTATAGTGGGTTTTGGTATGTGTAAGGAAAAAAGATGTGGATGTCTCTGCTAATGAAATTAATAGAGATTTGATGGGCAATCGAGTATGTAATGATGAATAGCCAGACACTCGAAATGCCAACATCGAGTTACAAGAAATCACAAGTATTCTTTGTGATGGGGACGTTGAATGGACCTATACATGGATAGTAACATGGCTCCACATTTCAATGCTAATACATTTAAACCAGCTTGGTTTCTCTAGTTTAAGTTTCTTTGTGCTTGCCTTCTTCCGGTTAATCGTCTTGCAGATGTCACTATAGAGAGAGCCAAACTCTTGTATTGCATTACTACTAGGAAATCTATAGATGTCAGTCAACTTATATAACAACAGATATGCTATTCTGCTACCAATAAGTAACCTGGTTTATCGTTTCCCCAAATAATTACTGCTCTATGTTTGGAAAGCAGTGTTGTGATTGACCATTCCGAGGAAAAAACTAAAGCTTAAAAAGTTAATAGTAATGGAGGGTATGAGAACTCCAATTAGACGCTCGGTCCAATTCCTCTACATCACACGTAGATAAGGTTGCTGATTTCAAGATGAGCATGCGCTGTATACCAAGAGACTCGAGAAGAGGTTCTACAACAAATCTTGGCTGAGCAACATCGAATGAGTCACCATTTTGATTAAACAAAATAGTGCCAGTTTACCTTGCAGCAAAACATCTGTCTCTTATGGCCAGGAAGCGGGGAAAGTACCCATCGACATTTCCACCTTTTCCTCCACTCCCGAAGGGTTTGGGGCTGCATGATCCTTGAGCTTTTCATGCCCTTTGTTTTAGGCCATTTTCTTTATCTTTTAATTTTGGCAGCTGATTTCTCAGACAATTTAATTGCTATTTTATTTTATTAGACATTTTAGTTGGTTAATTGGGGGAGTTATTTGGATTTTTAAATTGTTTAGTGTATTTTGCTCGAATTTGTTGTAGTATTTTGACTTTTCTTTTGATCTGAGAGCCTTTCAAAATTTTTAAAAACTTTTATGAATTATTTGACAATTTTTTTTAAAAAAAAATCAAAAAATGTTGCTTAAGATATTTCTCCATTTTTCTGCATGATGAATCTTTATTGGTTGAACCATGCATGAACGAGTAGTCGGTGTTAATATTTTTCATTCATGATTTTCAAGACTTTTGGGCACTAAGTCATACATTAATTGTTGACTTGGGATATTTAGAGGAATTTATGTAGACTCAATTATGTTGCATCCCAAAAACTTACTTTATTACATTTTCGAAGCGAATTCTTAGACGACCTGATTTAGTTTAAAAACAAGGATAGTGCCTTTTTCGTTTGTTGAGCCTTTCTAGCCAACCATCTTAATAATTTATTTCTATGTACCTTGTTTGAGCCTTATTCTTGTGAAGAGAAGCATCATTCACCTTCTTTCATTTAAACTCAATTTACCTACCCTTATTGAGTTTAATGTCTCTTTTAATTGTTTTATCCTAAGTTTTCCATTTAAGAGCTTTATGGTGTACATTATATGTTAAGGGGATACAAGTGTAGAAGTTTGTGAAAAGTGGGTGGTACACATTTATGGAGCAAAATGGTGTATTGGAAAAAAATTGTTGGGGGAAGAATAAAAATAACAATAATGGGAGTTTTTGATATATACAGGTAGTGCCTATCACTGTACCTGCATTTGCAGGTAATACCCATCTCCTGTACCTATAACATCTAGATCTTATGTAATAGACAGTGGTAGGCACCGTACAGTGTGGCCACCATTATATACTGCTCTTGTACTTATCTAGATAAGATGTATAAGAGACAGGCTAACTGTCTATTCCAACCTATAGTTCGAGCTAAAAGTCATACCTAATTTAAATAGAACCGGTTGTCTAGATTAGTGGAGGGGTGTAAGAAGAGTGAGTTATGGGGTGTCTATAAAAATTGTGAGGGTTTTCATGATTTAATCTAGATATTTTCAAATCTTTGTTTTTAAATGGCTATACATACATACACACAAATTTCATATGTGGTTTTATTAGCATTTGAGCTCTTGGGATCTTTGACTACTCTGATTGGTCGATTGATTATTCATTATTTATGTAGATATGTGAGGGAATATGTTGAGTGAAATTTTTGTTATGCTTAAGTGTTTTAATTTTATGTTTGCTCGAGAACGATTAATGTCTAAGTGTGGGGTAATTTGGTAAGTTCATAATTGTGCTATTTTTATATGTCCTTTACCATATTGATGTTTTGTAACTAAGATTTGAGTTGTTATTGAGCTCAATTTGGTTATTCTTAGTATTTCTGGGGTTAAAGAGAAAAAGAGCTGAAAAAGATGGAAAAGATGAAAGAAAATGCTAAGAGCGAAACATGCACAAGTATGACGCCATTCTAGATGTTGTTTCGTATTTTAAGCATAACTTTCGAGTTCAAGATCCAATCAAAGTAATCATGATGTGTTGGAAAGAATCTGAAAGGGATACAACTTTCGTTCTTTACACTTTCTCAAATTCTAAGAGCATCAGGTCAAAATTAAGGCCGAATGTGAAATAAAGAGGAAGGTCCAGCGCACATTCGGGGTCTAGAGAAACCAAGCTGGTTTAAATGTATTAGCATTGAAACTGTCTCACTGCGCACATGCACTGGGTTGTGTGTCGATGTGCGCCAAGTCCGAAAGAAAATTTTGGCATTGCCTCGAGCACAATTGGAGTTCAAATTAGGCTGCGCCTGTGCACCTGAAACAGTGGTAACACCTGTCTCTTATACAATTCTCAGCCAATTTCTTTGCCCGGTTGGACTATTTTTCCTACAATTTCACGTTCTTAATCTTAGACAATAATTGTAACCCTAGTATTTATTATAAATACCCCATGTAAGGTGAGTAAAAGAGTCGACACTATATTTTCTCGTTTTAGTTAGGGTTTTTAGCACAGAAAATTCTTGGTTATTCTTTCATGGCACATAGTGCCTAAACCCTTTTTTTTGCTAGAGAGATTTGAAGCCATGATCAATTCAACTATATTGGGAGACCTTTTTTTCTTGAATGTACTCACTTTTATATCAAGCATTGATTATTTTTTTGTGATTACTTTTATTATTGTTCTTTTTAACTTATTATTGCTGTAGAATAATTAAGTTTATGAATTAGAATTAATCAACAGCTATATTGTTTTAACCACGTGTGCTTAATTCAATTTGTGAAGCAACTAAGCATGATAATTGCTCAATTAGTGTTATTGAATTTAAGAAAAATAATCAACTAATTGACATAACCGCGTTTGTTTATGTTTAATTAGCCTAATTATTCTTGTTGATATTAATATTTCTATTAATTAATATTTGGCACGTGTCTAGATTAAATTAATAGTTAGGGTTAATTAGATCGTGTGTTGAAAAATAACCAACTTTCGAAAGAAATAAGACTCAACTTTAATCTGGAATTCAGGTTAACTCTTCAATTAGTGCTTGGTATAGAAATTGAATTATCTTTGGTGTCAATGATCGACTAGTAAAATTGTCATGGGGGATATGACCAAAACCAAGATCCTTTTTAAATCGAATTCTCTTCAATTATTTTCTTGTTTTAGTTTTTAGAATAAAAGTATTCAAAAACCCTCTTTTTTCTTTTAAGTATAAGAATAATTCACACTAGATATTTAAAACACCAATCTCAAGTCAAAAACCAATGGTAAGGTGACCTTTGGAGATAACATGAAAGTAAAATCTTTTGGCGTTGGTGATGTATGTAAAAATGGTGAGACATTGATTAAAAATGTGCTTTTAGTTGACTATTTGAATTATAATCTTTTAAGTGTGAGTCAACTACGTGATAGAAATTTGTATGGATTCTTTACTAAGCATGAATGTTTAATTATTCATAAGAACTTTGTTGCTTTGCTCCAAGGAAAAAGGCATAATGGTATTTATGTCATTTTTCTTGATAATATTGATAGTGGTAATGTAAATTGTTTAACCGCTTCTATGGATGATCCTTGGTTTTGGCAGAGAAGGCTTTGTCATTTCAAAATGGATTTGATTGATAATCTTGCTAAGAAAGAATTGGTAAGAGCTTTGCCAAAATTGAAGTTTTTGAAAAATAATTTTGATGCATGCCAATTTGGTAAACAAGTTAAAGTTTCTTTTAAACCAAAAATTGTGTGTCTAATTCAAACCTTGGAATTATTAGAGCTGTCTCTTATACACATCTAGATGTGTATAAGAGACATGCTGAGCATGTTGCTGTCTCTTATACACATCTATTTTGTGTATAAGAGACAGTCCGTTGCCAGATGAATGGACAGCCAAAATTCTTAAAATTTCGTAAAATTGTTTTCCAAAATACAAAATTTGTTGAATTTGAAAATTGTTCGTTTGGTTTATAATGGAGTTGAATCTCCAAATCTAAATTCGACTAGATGTGTATAAGAGACAGGATTAGCAGTAAACTATTCATGTAAAATACTATAGGTCAATTACAACTCAAATCTTACCTGCAAACAATTGTCTCTTATTCTAGATCGTCATGATAAAAGAATGTGATTTACTAAAATATTTTGGGCCGAAGCAGTTAACACAGCTTGTTATGTTATGAATCGAGTTCTTTTAAAGCCCATTTGAACAAAACATCATATAATCTCTTGTTTTGTAAACTAACCATTGTGAGCTATTTTAAAGTGTTTGGTTGTAAATTTTTAATTTTTAAAATTAAAGAAAATCTTGGAAAATTTGACAAGAAATCAAATGAAGGGATTTTCTTAGGATATTCTAGTGACAAGAAAGCATGCCGAGTATATACTAGAAGAACTCTTGTGATTCACAAAGTTGTACATGTTACATTTGATGAGACTAATGATGTTATTTAAAAAAATGTTTGAGAAGATATAGGTGTAGCTGTGCAAAAGAAACTTGAGAAACTCACTATTCAAGAAAAACATCAAGAGACCAAGGAAAGCAATGAGGACAACGCTCATCACTTGTATGAAGAAGGAGAAAGCAAAGAAGATTCTCCAAAAGATCTTCCAAAAGCATGGAGATTTGTCTCAAGTCATCCTCAAGGATTAATTATAGGTGATGCATCTGATGGGGTAAAATCCCATTTCATAAACCTTTGAATAATAATTGTGTCTTACTTTCTCATATTGAATCTAAACGTGTGGATGATGCTTTGAAAG
The DNA here is from genome assembly GCA_025175665.1 of Cinchona pubescens. NCBI lineage: Eukaryota > Viridiplantae > Streptophyta > Magnoliopsida > Gentianales > Rubiaceae > Cinchona > Cinchona pubescens. Next base: position 7,717 of record JANKKI010000506.1, read on the forward strand.
ATGAATCTTGGATTCTTGCTAAAAGAAGAACTTAATCAATTCGATAAAAGAATGTGTGAACTTTAGTTGAAAGACCCCAAAATCATCCCGTAATAGGAACAAAATGGGTTTTTAGAAATAAACTAGATGATAAAAGTGAGATACCTTAAAAATAATGCTAGACTAGTTGCACAGGGTTATACACAAGAAGAAGGGATTGACTTTGATGAGACCTTCGCATCCGTTACTCGTTTAGAATCTTCGTATGTTTCTTGCATATGCATGCTTCAACAATTTCAAACTATTTCAAATGGATGTGTAAAGTGCCTTTCTAAATATTTTTATTGATCAAGAAGTTTTTGTTGAACAACCCCCAGCTTTTGAAAATAAAGATTTTCCAAATCATGTTTTTAAATTATCTGTCAAAGGGAGGGTTCTAGACGAGGATATTTGGGACAGCTCCTTAAACATTAAGTGGTTTTTTGATTGAAAATGGTTTTAAAAGGGGTGTTGTTGATGGTAGTCTTTTCACCAAAATTAGTATTAATGATTTGTTGGTTGTTCAAATTTACGTTGATGATATTATTTTTGAAGCAACTAATGAAAGATTGTGCAAGGAATTTTCTTGTTTGATGCAAAAGGATTTTGAAAATGAGTATGATGGGGGAATTACAGTTCTTCGTTGGATTTCAAGTTCACCAAACAAAGATAGAAACCTTCATCAAACAAATCAAATACACAAAAGAGTTACTTAAACGCTTTGGATTGTAAACCAGTTGGAACGCCAATGTGAACTTCAACCAAAGTTGACAAAGATCAACAACAGAAAAATGTAATAGTGTTGATAAAAAATACTATAGAGGTATGAGTGGAAGTTTACTTTATTTAACCATCAATAGACCGGATATTATGTTTGCCATTTGCCTTTGTACTAGATTTCAATATTGTCCAAAGGAATCACACTTAATTGCTGTCAAAAGAACTTTTTGATACTTGAAAGAGACATTGAATTTTGGCTTATGGTATCTTAAATCTACTAGTTTTGATCTTATTAGTTAATTGGATGCCAACTTTGGTGGTGGTAAAATTGATAGAAAAAGTACTAATGGTATGCGTCACTTTTGGATAATTGCTTGGTGTCTTGGTTTAGTAAGAAATAAAGCTCCATTTCATTGTCTACAGTAGAAGCTGAATATATTGCTGCGAAAATTATTGTGCTCAACTTCTTTAGAGGAAACATATTTTAAAAGATTTTGGTGTCATTTTTTATTGTGTGCCTTTTAGATGCGATAATACTAGTGCAATTAATCTCACTAAAAATCATATTAGTACGAACTATTCATCTTTTTCACCAAAGTCACTGGAAAAACGAACAGACGATCACAACTGTCCGACATCCCTTCTAAAGCTTGGTTAAGAATTTTGGCTGTCCATTCATCTGGCAACGGATGCATGATCGGACGTATATCAATGTTTGGACACCCGAACGACTGTTCTATTCCCTTAAAACCTGTCATTTTTCCTTTTTCGAAGTCATACCTCCTCCACCGAACCCTAGCTCTGGCAAAATAAAAGAAAGGGGGGGGTTTCTTCAATTCGTTTATTTTTCTCTGAAATTCGTCCAGAAATTCATTAAACGATCTCTTCATAATACTCAACATGCACATCATAACCCTTTTCACCTTATTAACAACCCCTTCCTTCCAATTCCTTAAAATCTCTTCACTCTCATTTTCACACTCTCCAACTCTAACCTCTGATTCAAGATAGTTCAACTGCACAAGGGCTCTTCAATAGGCACCAGGAGTAAGAAATCGAAGGGGAAGGCTCCAGTACAAGGCCAAATTTCATCAAATCCTCAACCACTCCAAATCCCACCATGCCCAAATCATGGATGCCAAGGCATCTGAAAGATATACATCCTTGCATAGTAAATCCATTATAGTACTACGTCCTGTTTCCCAAGACATGTTTGACGAATTAAACTTATCTTTTATTAAGAAATGTTTTGAAAAACAAAAATGGGGAAATTTGATTCATATTGACTCTTGCCTGTGTATCATGATATGGTTATATAGTTTACTGCTAATCTTCGCAAAGGTTCAAATGTTCGAACCTTAGTGTCTCATGTGAATCACATCAATCTCGAGTTTAATTCCAATATCGTTAATTCAATTTTTGAATGTGATGCTCTTCATTCCGATGATTATTCATATTTCTTTCTTTGGACAAATGGCCTACTGTTGATACTTGCTTTGATGTAGAGGAAGTGAAACAAATTTTTCATGTTGATTTTAAAAATGTTTCGGAAGCCAAAACCATTTTGCTTAGCCCTGAGCTCAATATATTTGTACACATTGTTTACAAATTTGCTATTACCAACTAATGGATGTCGTACTGAGCCAGGAAAAATGCAATTGTATCTGTTCTATTGTGTTTTTCAGGAAATTAACTTGACTTTGGATATTTATTTTGTTCTTTGTGGAAATTATTCCTGACTAATACTCGAAGGAACATTGAAGTCAAATTAATTTCCTTAAAAACACAATCAACAGATACAATTCCCTTCACTGGAAAAAAAATAATATCCCCCATATTTTAATAAAGTTTAAATTGAATGAAAAGTATTGATTTTTTTTAATAAGAAATGGTTCACTAAATCTGATTATGAAATTGAAAAATCAAAGGATCATGCATCAAGTTCAGGACAACACTAGATTCTAAACATTAACGGATGCGAAGGTCTTTCAAAGTCAATCCCTTCTTGCTTGAGCACAACCCTTTGCAACTAGTCTAGCATTATTTGTGTAACTATCTCACTTTTATCATCTAGAGGTTTTATTTCAAAATTTTAGTGCCGAATCCTTCAAAAATTAAAAAGGTTGGAGACCAAGGCACCATTCTCTAGGAAGCCTTAAGTTTAGGTATGTTTGCTTCTGCTCAGGTCCAATTTGCCAACATTCAGTCGCAGTACACTCTCAAGTCCACTTCCGATAGCGATGACGACATTGAAGATATCGAATACTCCAATCCTAAGCCAGAAGCCCACGAAGATCCAGCTGGTGCATCAAATGCTGAGAAAGCTACTATTCCAAGCGTCGTGCTGATGATGATGAAGATGTTGATGACACATTTAATTACATCATGCAACGCCATGATCATGTAATTAGCTAGTGAGCACGATAAAGGTGAGGCTATGGATGCAAGGAGTGATCAAACAAACTGCAGCCTCCTAGTTTACATCTTTTAGATTACATTTTCTTAGTTTGTCCTTGGTTTGATGAACCAAGATGTAATTTCTTGACTATTTCTTCTATCAATGATGCTACATTTACCTATGTTTTATCATTTCTTGTTTCCACTTGTTTCTCGTGGTTTGAGTAAGGGGGAGCATCATCTAAGGTGAGAGCTTGTTTTGTACTTTTTTCTTTTACACATTAAATGGGAAGAAGATGTGGATGATTGATTATGTTTGTTGGATCGATTGTTTGAGACTCAAATTCATATGATTAGTTTCCTTCGAACGATATGAGATTTGTTATAATCAAAAAGGAAGAATCTTCCCTTAAAATCTGAAGCAACTAGACATAGTCTCTTATACACACCTCGGCCATCCGAACAAAAATTTCAACTCAATGATATTGTTGATCAGATACTTGTTCGGATGACAAAGAAGGAATATTCGGACATCCGAAACCTATAACGGTTAGTTTCTCAACATTTATTACTTAATCGTTGGGAAGTGGTTGGGTACGTCCGATCATGCATCTAGCTAATTTATTGCATCTATAAAAGACAACCAATCCGTATTTAAAAATTATAACTTAAACATTGAATACAATGAAGTGCAAAAGCAATTTGAATACAAATCAGCTCTCGAGTAATATTGTATTAGTATGTACTTGAGAGCTTATTCAAAAATACTGAGTGGAGTGATAATCTTGTACAAAAGTGAGATTGAGTATAAAATCCTTGGTTCAACTAAAGAGAAGTAGAATGAGCAAGGGTTATCCTACTTTGTGTACAATTTGGATTATTGACTCACCAAATTTGAAGCAGTATCTTAGTGGATTACTACTCGAAACTTGCTATCTTGGGTGTACTGTTTGTTTAAATCTCTCTCTCTCTCTTCACTTATTCTACTCATTTTGTGCTTAATTGATTGTATTGCTATCAAATTACTTATTAGTGTATTTTATTTGCAAAGTATTTTTAAGAAACCTAATTCACCCCCCCCTTTTAGGTTGCTTTGGGCCAACACCAGTCCCGAGTACACTAGGGGTCCTTTAATAAATTACCCGCATGTTTCAAATAGGTCTAGATAGGTCCACTTAAATATTCAATAAGATCTAGGCTGTCAACAATACAGGTTCAAATAATATGAAGTGGCAAATCAAGTTCATTAATTACTTTCCTAATCATTCAAGTTTTTTATTCTTATTGAATTTTACTCTCTGGTTTAAGTACTGATTTGAGCGTCAGAGGCTGTCTCGAAGGACATAGCCCCACCATTTTTATTTTCAGGCGATCCGGATGTGGGTACTACGTATGGTGCTTAACCTTTACTTTAGACGATACTAAACTTGAGCTAACCCTGGCCTAATTTTATGTATCAATAGAAAATAATATCAAAAAGATTTTATTATTGGGTAAATAATATATAGTTAATTTATACAAAATAATTCCCATGTGAATCTAACTTAACCGTTGCATACATATTGAGTTTGAGTTTGTCACTGGCATATATAATGAAGCAGATTCTATTGACAATTAATATCTACATCAAATATAAAGGATAATTATGGGGTGTTAATTTCCTGAACATTGGAATAAAAGAATAACAATGACATTGAATATTAGTTGCTTGGGTAAATAGTATGGGTATGAAAATTTTGAAATGTACCTAAAGATATGGGAGTTCTCAATTTCTGAGTAGATTGAGGGTTTTGTTGATTCCTAAATTTGATTCCAACTTCTGAAAATATAAAAAAATAAAAAAATAATATTTGTTCACTCTAACCTCCCATATAGTCTTCCCTTCCCACGCCATCTTCCCCAATTACCCCCATGCCGTCGTCCCTCCCCAACTACTTCCCTCTTGGCCAGAGGGATTTAGTTGGGGAGGGTTACACTATCTTCCCGACCAGCCCTTGCATGCCATCCTCCCTAACCTACTTCCTCCATTACTAATATGCTCACTACCAAAAGAAAAAAAAATCTCAAACCCGCAACTCCTGAGATGCAGCACAAAATTACACCACCCCTGCCTGATCTATCCCCAACGTCATACCTTCTTCTTTGATATGCTTATTAATCTACCCGCAACACAAATCTCCATATGCTTCTCACCAAGGTAAGGGAAATTTGGTAGTTGAGGAAGAACGGGCTTTTTGGAGGGTTTTGATGAGCTCTCAATGCAAGTGATTTTAGGAATAAAGGAAGGGAATGTGAACTAATGGTTGAATTTGAGTATTGAAATTACCAAATCAGAAAATTATAAAACAATAACAATAAATAATATTAATTTAATTTGATTCTCATTCTTAAAAGTATTTATCAAGTACTACTCATTTTAATGATTCTAGACAATAAAATCCATACCAATTTTTTTATAAATGATTTCAATTCTAATTTAATTCAAACACGAATCAAGTTATCCGTAAGTTTGATTCTTTTGATGATGAAGTTTAATATAACATAAATAATAAGTTATTAATAATTTAATTGAAACATTATAAGTTATTATTTTAATTCCAAAAGCTTCTGAACTTATCATATTGCCTTGGGTGTTCGATATTCTAAGTGTTGCTCTCGGTAGACGTATACGAGTAATGTACTGATCGCGACCTAGGGAAAGTTCAATTGTTAATTAATAATACATGTGCTCATGCTATCTACTTATCTCTGGAGTAAGATTGATTAATAATGCCTTGAACTTGGGTAGTGCAACTGTGTGTTGGCAGAAAAAAAAAACCAAAACAAAAACAAAAAAAAATCAAATATCTTCAGCAACATTAATTTGAATTGTCGAGATTAAAGCTAGTGACTTGTGATAAGCCTTCAATACGTGTGAAACTTGTACCACAAAAAAGTCACGGGATAAATTATTAAGGCTTATCCAACGAAGACAAATATATGTGGCCGATCCATTGGAATTCAAATACAATAGCCTAAGAAATATGTTGCTGATAAGAAATAAAGCTTGCTTTTGAACGTCAACCCTAAGGCGTGTTTGATAACTTTATTAAGTGTTTAAACTTAATTTCTAAAATGAATTTTGTATTAACTATATTTGATGAGCTTAAAATTATCATACATTTGAATACATTAAGTGCTACTTAATTTTTATACAAAATTTTATGCGAAAATTTTATCACTTAATTTTATGAATTTTTTACAGTTTAGTAAAATTCACTCAATTTTTCTTTACTTTGTATTTATACACTTTTTCACGTATACAAACATATTCACAACCACACACTTGCGCACACTATATTCGTATTCTCTTATACATAAATACATGCACAATTATATTCATTCTCTCTCATACATAAATACAAATTTGAACATACTATATTCATTCTCTGACACATAAATACAAACTTACACGATTATTTTCATTCTCTCATATATAAACACACAACTTAAACACACTATATTTATTCTCTCATATAATAAATACACACTTGCATAATTATGTTCATTTTCTGCCACACAAAAACACATACTTGAACACACTATATTTTCTCACTCTATATATAAACATAAACTTACATAATTATGTATTCTTATCTCACACAAAAAGACTGTACTCGATGATGACAAATGACTTGAAATATAAAAACATCAACTGTATATAAACTTCTCTTTCTCAATTAAACTCACACTTGCATGCAATATTTCTCTCAGATATATGCATACCTCTCTCACACACGCTCTATATTAACAAACTATTTATTGTATTTCAAAATATAATATTTAAAAAATTAACTTAATATAAAAATAAAAATATAATATATACACACAGTAAAATGCTTCAATTTAGTGTTCAAGTTTAACTGATTATCAAATCGATATAACTTTATGAATTCAGAAAATTAAGATTTCAACACTTAAATTTTTAATATTGAGATTTCAAGTTTATCGAACTCCCCGTAACTAAAGATAGGAGCATGTGACAGATAAAGTTAGTTTTAAATTTATTTAATTTGGCTCAAATTCTTGCTCATCAATTGGTGACCTAATGTTTTCTTCAAATTCAAAAGCAGCAGGGGAATCTCTAAAAGTCCCTGTAAAAGCAAGCAGATAGGAGAGATCCAGAGTGGAAAGAAAAACAGAGAGATTTGATACCTTTACACACCTAGTTATAAATTTATAAAATACTAAATGCTGTCTCTTATACACAGGTAGCGCCGCAAATGCTACGGTTGTCAACTAGTAGCAAAGGGAAGTAAGGATCGTTCCCACAAGGATTGGTCGATAATTACCGGTTATTTGGTTAGATTTCAAGTTGAAGCGATTGATTAAGTGAAGAGATTTAACTAAAATTAGAACTAATGGACTAATAAAGCAATTTAAAGTAAAGATTAATCACTGACTTGTACATGTTACAAGAAAGTATTTTTAAAAAGTAATTAACTAACCTAAATTACAAATTAATACTACGAAAGCACAATTAAGGAAAACCCATTAACTAATCTACCAATTAAACTAAGAAAGCAAGTAAAGAATGCAATAAAATGAAAAGCCCATTAACTAATTTATCCAAATTAACCAATCCAAACTATGAATTACCACTAATTGGAAGCATAATTGAAGGAAACCCATTAGTTAATCTGCTTTCAATTACACTAAGAAATCATGCAAAGAGAGAAAATATGTAAAAGTAATTAGACTAATTAAACTAAGGAAATATGAAATTAAAGTTTAACTAAAAGAGTTTTGACATAAACAAGGAACTTACCACTAAAAAGGTTCAATCTTTAGTTAGGAAATAGTGATTACAAGAAAGAGAAATTCTACTCTAATCTAATCTAAGAAAACCCTCCCCAAATGGGGAGGAAAAAGGAAGAAAATTACTCTCTAATCTAGCCTACTTCTACTAAGTTCTTTCCCCTCAAATGAGCTTTTAAAGGGGTATATATAGTGCTAGGGTAGTGGGATAATTGTGCAGCATCTAGATAGTTGTGATTAGTTTTTTTGCTCCAACCGCCTCCACCGCAATCTCAAATTTGAGACCGCGGTCCTGACTGAAACTTCTAAAATGCAGACTTCACGCTTTGCTTCCAAAATCTTCATCCAAAACGATTAATACACTATTTTTTTCCATGCGACCCTAGGACACATAGGAGAACATTATTATCTATAATCAACACTTAAAATAACACCTAAACATATAAATAAAAGTCTCACAAAATAGGCCAAAACATGAAGGACAAACAAAGACGAACGAAAACTTAACTCCCAACGAAGTTAAGTCAAAGACACGACACAACTCTAAATGGAAAAACTAAATAAAATGTGCTAATTATCACCTAAATAAGTACTTAAACACTTAATAAACACATACTAACACATTCTAACAAATAAAAGAAAAATAGATAAAAAGATAATATGCCGAACTTTATTTCCTATACTAGGAGCAATGTCATTAAGTTTAGGATATATATAATTCTGGTTTTCTAGAGTTATCATACCCCCAAATTTAAGCTTTTGCTCATCCTGAGCAAAATAAAAGACAAGAAAATGAACAACAAAAATGGACAACGCAAATCACATGACACCACCAAGATAACAACACAAAATTTGAATAAATGGATGTACTTTGAATATTTAGGATACCTCTCAAGGGACCTCAAATACCATATGACAATTGAACTATTTTAACTAGTCATTCCGAGCTTTTTAACTCTTCCAAATAAATCGAGTTCAAATGCCAACAAAAGGTTTTAAATAACCAAGTATTAACCATCATAAAAAAGGTTTTTGAAAAACAAATTCCATTCATCTAAAACATAGTTTTGCTCAAATCAAAAGGATTACAACATTTTTCAACCATCTCGACAAGGCTACATAGAAATAGAAGATCATTAGGAGTATACTTAATATGTATGTGTCACACATTTCGGGAATAAACCTGTAACAAGGAATAAGTAATATGAGATTAATGATAAGTATTACAAACATTTACTCCTTAACTTATTGGTATATTAAAATGCAATTCCTAATGGCTTAATTCGGAGAAACAACATGGGTACGTGTCGGAATACCGTACTCGCCTTATTACTATTCTAATGGCTAAATTTTAGGTACAACACGGGTACATGTCGAAGTGTGTTATTTTGCCTTATTCTTAATTTTTTTTATTATTATAATTTTTTTTAATTTTTTTTTCGGCCCTAAACCAAGGAAAAGGAGTGAAATGTACCTAAAATTTATCTCAAATATCAATTATTCACAAGTTAGAAGAGCATTCCCTATGCAAACACACAAAATGTCCCAAAATTCCTTATGCTTCATTTAACTTATTTCTTTCCAAAAGATGAATTGACCAACAAAGCAAATCTATTGATTTGGTCAAAAACAATGTTGCATTAATCAAATGTACTATAGTAGTGAATTTGAAACATTGTTTTTGACCAGTAATCAATGGCCTTTGAAATTCTTTTGTCGCAAAAGAACTACTCAACACACCAAAATTTGCGGAATGCCAAGTTTAAATAACTCAATCATATGATATTTCAAGTCATTTGTCATCAGCTTTTAAAGCTCAATCAATTTTCTATCCAAAATTCACCACATAAATATTTACATTCATGAAAATAAACCATTCTAGATGTGTATAATAACAGGCAGTAGGATGTCAGTTTACTCATCACTTAAATAAAACAACAAGTTATGGGCTGAGTCGTATCAGAACACTAGGTTTATAATACTACTATAAAGCTTAAAAACAAAAGACTAGGCAATGATTTTGAATTACTCTTGGATAATCTAAAAGTAAAAATAGAAGATGAACAACATATTAACCAAGTGCATGTGAATGCAATCAAGTAAGCTCAAATTGAACATAACAACAAGAGTTCTACTGTTTAATTATGGCCTTCACCAACATTGAGCACAACTTTCAAACAATTTAAAGAAAAAGAAAAGCACATATAAAGGTAACAAGGTTTAACACAACAAATGGGTTATCTAAATGCCAACTCATCCCCCAAAGCTTAGTTTCACACATAATCGGTTTCAAAGAAACAATCAACCACCAAGACTTACTCTCAACCCAAATCAATCATTCAAATAATTTCTGTAAAATCAGCTCAACTATTTCGCACTTGAAATGTACAACAACTAGAATGTCCACAAGTAAAAAGTAAAAATCAAGTCAAAAGTCATTCCATAAATTATGTATATCATTCACAAATCACAATAAGTCATACATTGTATCAACATTTTCATCAATGGCCAAATTCATCCAAGTGTATCAAAATTCAATTGCCAACAACAAAACATAAGCTAAACTAATCACAAGGCTACAAGCCTTTATTACCAGCGGGGTACTTAAACTAAAGCAAGAAAACTAAAATAAAGCATGTCTCTTATAAATCTAAGAAAACTCCTCAACACCAAGGAAGCTTCCCAAGGATATTGTAATCCTTGGTGAACTTGCACTATTGGTTAGCTCCTCCAAAGTCTCCAAGGAAATAAACTTGCATATGTAGGTTGTGCCTCCTTGGCCCTCTCATCTTATACACATCTTCTGTCTACTCCTCCAAGAACCGGCTCTTTCTTCCATGAACACCTCAAATAGAACCTTTTTTATTGTAACACGGACAAACGCACACTTATGCAAAGGGAAAGTTGGTGATTCCTCTACATAAGCATTGGTTGTCTCGGTTGTTATAACTTCAACTTGTATGAGGCCCTTGAGAACCAGTTTCTTGGTTACATTTTCAATTTGTTCTTCTTGAACCGATTCTTCAACAATTGGTGGAGGTGTTTCACCTTTTTGAAGTTGAGCAAGTTTTTCCCATTCTTTGGCCACAATTTCTCAAAATTGAGCCCTTTAGTCTAGAAGTTGGGCTATTTCTTCTCAAAATTCTTGAATTTGTATCCACTTGTCCATCCTTCTTATGTCTTCACTCTCTTGAGTTGTTTGGTGAAGGAAATATGACTCTATTTGATCATATGAAGGCTCTCCATATGGAGGGAAAGAGTAGAAATTGGGATGTCTAGCTCTTATAAGGATATGGATGGCTAGACCATCCCACTTGATAATCTAAGGGGTAAGGAGAGTAACTATAACAAGAATCATGCTCATTGGGCATACCTCCATTACCATAAAAATGATAATCTCCTTGGTATGAACCATTAAAATTAGGTCCTTGCATGTTCTTGAACAACTAATTGGGTGATGGTATTTGAGGACACATCTAGTTATAAGAAATCATGCAAAGAAAGCAAATATATGAAAGTAATTAGACTAAATAAACTAAGAGACATATGAAATTAAAGTTTAACTAAAAGAGTTTTAACATAAACAAGGAACTTACCACTAAAAAGGTTCAATCTTTAGCTAGGAAATAGTGATTACAAGAAAGAGAAATTCTACTCTAATCTAATCTAAGAAAACCCTCCCCAAATGGGATTTGAGAATGAGCTTTAAAAGAGGTATATATAGTGCTAGGGTAGTGCGATAATTGTGCAGCAAAAATCAACCCCGAACAAAGTCATTTTTTGCTCCAACCGCCTCCAAACCGCGATCTCAAATTAGAGACTGCGGTCTGGACTGAAACTTCTGAAATGCAGCACTTCATAGTTTTGCTTCCAAAATCTTTATCCAACGTTTGATTAATGCACCGTTCTTTTTCATGCGACCCTAACACATTGGAGAACATTATTATCTATAATAAACACTTAAAGTAACACCTAAACATATAAATAAAAGTCTTGCAAAATTTCCAAAAAATACACAGTTGTGTTATTTAACAAAAACTTAACTCCGAACGGTTAAGTCAAAGACACGACACAACTCTAAGTGGAAAAACCTAATAAAATGTGCTAATTATCACCTAAATAAGTACTCAAACACTTGAATAAACACATACTAACACATTCTAACACATAAAACAAAAATAGATAAAAAGACACACGAAAACACTAAAAATACTCGAAACTAGGAGCAAAGTCATCAAGTTTAGGTAATAAATAACTCTAGTTTCTTAGAGTTATCAAGATTCAAGAAAAGAAAGGCTTGGTGTAGGCAAGGACTTAGTTTTACATGTTTTCTTTACACATTAATACTTATTACGAGGAAATTCTGAAGGAATTTATTTAGTAATAGAAATTATAGGATTTAGTTGTGGTAAGAATATCATTTTGTATTCAACGGAAGCATGGTAAATTTTTATTTTTTTTTTAACATCGGATTGTATTGAGTTTTTTAATTAATTAACCATCGATTCTTTGGTAACACTACTCCAAAATTTTGTTAAAATAACCAAAATTTTAAATTGTTTGAACCCCGTGAAGCCCTGACAAGTGGATACAAATTCAAGAATTTTAGAAGGCACTAGTGAACTTGGTTTGGATATTGGGAAAAGAATCCCTAATTCTTATGATATTAAGTAAACCACGAATATATGAAAGAGAATTATTATAATGAAAATGAAATTGTAATAAAGATTACTACTCCTTAACTTAGCTAATTTATCGGCCACACTATTGGCTTCTCGAAAAGTATGATGGAGTTGAAAATACCCTTACTAGATTACTCCTTTGATCTTCTGAATTGTTGCATCCAAATGCCAAGGAATGCACACAGTACTCTGAATGATATTAACCAAAACTGACAGCGAACATCAATTACAACCTTAACATAATTTTTATAAGAGCATGTCTTTATATTCCAATAAGCAATCCAAGAGCTTCTGCCTCCAAGTTTGAACCTTGTCCAATATTCTTTGCAAAGAGAAAGATGAGATTACCATGAGTATCCTGAAGAACACATCCACACCCCATGACACCAGATTACCCAAAGCTGAACCATCAACATTGAGATTAAACCTATCCATATACGATTTCTTCCAAGAAAATGGTTGTATAGAAAGCCGCCTTCTCATCAAGCTTTCTTCCGCAATGAATAGCTTAACATGTGGAGACAAGCAAGAGGGATCATGCACAAATTTATCCAACAAGCAACATTCTCTAAGTAGATTGGTGAAATTGTGAATTAAAGTCAATTGAGACCACCTCTTCTCATCATAAATTAAAGCAATCCTTTGCAACCATAAAACATTACACAAGATACTTAGAGACAAAGAAATATTGGTACCCTCAATGGTAGAAGAGCCAGCCATCCACCATAATTGACATTTAAGCAAAAGATCAATCTGAGTATAGTTAACCATACCAATAACCTGCTAAAATTGTCCCAAACCTATTGAGCAGTCAAGCAATGAACAAAACAATGTTCCAAAGAATCTTCTTTATCACAAAAAAAAAGGACACTTTGAAGCCGGATGAAACACTAGGATCGGCACTTTTTTGTGATAAGGCAAGAAATGATTAAGAACTCTCCATATGAAGATGGAAGTTTTCAAGAGCATTCAAGAGCTATAAATGTATCTTCTAGAGGCCAACTTCAATCGGGGCTTTCTTACACAATAATGGCAGTCAATATAAAGAAAAACCTAAGGAGGTAGAATTCCAAATCAAAGTATCCGGCTCATTAGATAAGTACACATTCTTAGCCAGTACCATGGACTTCATTCAATGAAGGATTCAAAATATGGTTCAAGAAAGAGAGATCCCAACCCGAATCATTAGAGAAAACTTGGTTTAATGGCACATTGTCTTGGCAGTCCCTCTTGAGAGGACCCTTACCAAGCCAATTATCACGCTAGACATCACTATCTCCTCTCTTGACAAGGACTTGAATGAAGTTTTGCAGCTTATCCTTAGCCTTCAACATTTTTTTCTAGACTAGGAACTTAAAAGATGGATCAATGGAATACCTTGGTCTCATAAAATTTGCCCAAAAAAGTGGAAGAATTGAATTAATTTCACCAAAGTTTCAACACGAAAGTGTTAGCAACATCAAATAAATTTTGAAGACCTTAACCCATTCTCATCAATAAGGCAACAAATCTTGGACAAACCTTCCAATGCCATTTAGGTTTCCCATCATAGACCCCCTAGAAAAATCCGTAAAAAGTTTTTCAATAGCTACCACAACATATTAGGGAGGATCTTGAACTGCAATAATATGTATTGGAATGGAGGATAATACATGCTTGATCAAGGCAAGTCTTCCACCAGAGGACAACAGTTTATGTTTCCAACAGCCAATTTAACATTAATTTTAGCAATTAAGTATTGGAAGTTGGCTCGAGTTCTCCTACCTTTAAAGATCAAATAATCTATATACATTATAGGCAAATCGAACACTTCATTTTGGAAAGATATTCAACTCTTCTAATAAAAGCCGTGAAGCAAGATACTGGTAAAACAAATGATCTCTTAGCACGACTAATTAACTATCCTGGCCCTTTTTGGAAACAATCCAAAAACATTCTCAAATTCTTCAAGGAATTACCATCTGCTCCAGTGAAGATACATAATGTCATCCGCAAAAGAAAGGTGAGCCACAGTGGGACAATTTCTAGTTAAAGAAAAATGAGCAATTTTGGAGATATGAATAAGAGTATTAAGTCCCCTCAAGAAAACTTCTGCACAGATAATAAAAAGCATAGGGGAAAGAGGATTTCCTTGTTTAACACAACCAGTAGCCTAAAAGAAACCATGACTTTGACCATTGATGGGCAATGAAAACCAACTACATTTGAGATTACTCAAAATAATATTAATAAACCTCCTGCAAATGCCAAATTCAACCAAGATAGCTCCCAAGAATTGCCACGAAGGCTGTGATCGTATCAGGTTTTATCGTCACAGTGGAACCCCTACCCTTCTTATCCAAGGAATGAATCATCTCTTGCACCAACAAGACATTATTAGACATAGATATCCGTTTAACAAAGCCAACTTGTTCATCAGAGATAATGTGAGGAAGAAGCAAGGAAAGCTAGTTAGCCAAAAGTCTAGTAAAGACCTTATAGAGACCTTATAAGAAAATTGCACATAGATATTGGTCTACAATAGGTTAAAGATTTGCCTTGTTGAAAATCAAGATAAGTAAGGTACCTGAGATGGCTCTAGCGATAGGAACTCCTACCAAAAAGTCTCTGACTGGAGCATGGACGTTCGAGCCAATGATATCCCAACAAGCAGTATAGAAATAAGCTCCAATCCATCCAAACCATCAGAGGTATTGTGGCCCATCTAAGATATAATAGTTTTAATTTCATCCAAACAAACCCCATCTATTAGAGCCAAATTATCTTGGGCTAAATTTATACCAGTGACGTAATGCAACAAATCTCTAGTAGCAATCTCTTCCAATGACTCAGAGGTTGCTTCCTAGAAGAACTGAACACGCTCATTCTTGATACCTACCAAAGAATCAACCCAATGATCCTGAGAATCCTTGATTCAATGAATGAAAAAAGAGGATCTTTTCTGATTGATAGTACCATGGAAAAAAGGGAAGCCACTTGATCCAAGATGTTTCTGACGCTAGTAAGTTTCTTCCAAACTAAGGTTGTGAAGCAAATTAACTTGAGCCTCATGAAGGTTTTGTCTAGCCTCCTCGGTTTGTTGAACTTCATAAGTTTTCTCTAACATCTGCACTTTCTTCTCAACCACCAAGGTAGAATAAAAAAATGTTAACAAAGTTTGATTTGTTCCACTTCCTTGAGCATCCCTTAAGTATTTTGAGTTTGAGGGAAAAACCCATCATCCAATAACCCTGAACTGGTTCTTGACAACTATGCCTGACGACTTGGAGAAAACTATCATGTTTAGTCTGTATAGCTAGAAATGAATGTGCTTAAGCTCCTCGAATTTAGAATAGTTAAAATCTAGCAAAAGAGGAGAATAATCCGAAACAGTTCTATTAAGATAGGAAATTGAGGCTTGTGGCAAAAAGTTTTGACAAAGATGATTATACAAATACCTATCCAGCCTTTCTAGATGCAATGCCCGTTTCTAATACCCATCACCATAAAATGATGATTCCCAGAATAAGGAACCTCCATTAAACCACAATGAGATATGGCTTGATTAAAATCATCCATTGAATACAAATCTTGAGTAGCCAAACCCGAATATTCCTATGCCGAGGTAATGACATTAATATCCTCTGCAACCATCTAAGGATGATTAATTAAAGAAGAGATATTCCTCAACCGATCCCATAAAAGTGTTCTATCTACCATGGTGCTTTTACCATAAACAAAAGAACACACCATTGAATAATCCGACATATCATGCCTAATTGAAACAGGAAGAAATTGATCATGATTAAATCAAACTGGAGCATGGAACGGAGGATCCCAAAAAATCCAAATTTTATTAGAAGTGTTTAAACTACAAAAGTAAAACCCCAATCTAATACAGAATTCCTTCGCATTATGAGAATCTAGCATAGGTTCCATCAATACCAATAACTTGATTTTGTGGATTCAGATTAAGCTTTTAAATCCGAACTATAGATCCTATTCCCAACTCTCCTGTCGTATTGGTATTGATGGAACCTATGCTAGATTCTCCTGTCTCTTATACACATCTAGATGTGTATAAGAGACAGATATTATCCCATGTTTCAAATTCTTTTTTTTTCCTCGTACCCCTAATTAATTTCTCCGGGGTATTTACATTATAAGAATAAATCTCTAGTTCGGACATTAAATGCTGTATCTGAATTGTTTTAATCAAGTGTACTCTTCCAGAACTGCCACGAGGACGGACAATTTTTTTAGGGTCCGACAGAGTTCTGTTTGCTTATCCCTCCAAAAAATTTTGCGTGGTCTCTTTGGCTTACACAAAGTAGATTGTTGATCATCCAAAAGTTGGTTTGTGACAATATTATTAGCTAAAATTGTGTTCAATTCCTCCGTTCAAAGCTTAACTAGAGGTATCAAAATAGGGTTTGGGTTCTTAGATAAAACCTAATTAGGGTGTAGGGTTGCATTATCATGAAGCACCACACTTTGATAAAACCAATTCATTTGCCATTTTATCAATCTAGAAACATTGTGTTCTCAATCATTGACGAGTGCCAAAGTATCCATCCTAACTAGTTATTGATCCACTCAATAGCAACCTAATCAGAATTCGAAAGATGGAACCTTTATAGCCGAAGGCTTGGTATTTTGCAACACACATAATTTGTTTCAAGCAAAGCCCCTTTGCTAATTCATCTCGTTGCTCAAAAAAGAAGAAGTCTATTATTGATTTAGATGTCTAATCAACCCATCAATTTGTTATGAACATTTGGATAAACAACTGTAAACATGTAGTTTGTAATATAAATAAAATTGGTGGGTATATGTTGCAATTTTAAAAAAATAAAAATTAAAATAAATAAAAAATTCCTCGCATATGCGCTGAAGGAAGTGGCCAAAAATGGTCAGCTCACATGCGCTAGCCACTGCAGATTTGACCGTTTGAAATTGAAAACGGGTAAAATAGAGAGAGTTGCAACTTTTGATTCAAGATGGGTGTTCCATGGATTGAAAAGGTGTATTACAATGGATTCCTCTGATCTTCCATCTCTATAAAATAGAGTTATACCCACTAATCCAATATATACATTCATCATTAAAAATCTGACTATTCTTATACATTGTTCTTGGGAAGATTTCTAATTTTTGCTATTAAAAATTTTCAAGAATTTGTTGTATCCTAAAGGTAGGTTGCTATTCACCCAAAAGCAAGCTATTGAGTATAGTGGGGGCAATCAAAACCTTAAGGAATGTGATATATAAGCCTCAAATTATATAGGTGTTGATATTCCCAAATTTTACAAGTAATACTTGTCTCCAAACTCCATACTTGCCATTTCATTTTGTTTATTTAATGTCATCACTATAAATCAAATGTCTGTCTCTTGGAAACATCTAGTGACTTGTATTAAAGTGATGAATCAAGATTTCATAAAATTGGATTGTCTTGATGGAACTGGAACAAATTTCAATTGGTGGAAAGACAAGATGATGTTTTTCCTCACTGTACTAAAAGTTGCTTATGTTTTACACCTTGTCTTTGCACCAATTGTAACCTGTTGTACCATCCATTGGATATTCGGAGGAACTCAAGGCACAACGGGAGAAATGGAAGGGGGATGAGATTGTGTGTAGAATAGACCATTCTCAACACTCTTTCAGGCCGTCTTTATGATATTTTCACAGCGGTCAAATCTCCAAAGGAAATTTGGGCTGCCTTGGAACACAAATATGCTGCAAAAAAAAAGGTGCGGACAAATTTCTTATTAAGAAATATTTTGAATTCTATATTATTGACTCTTCTTCTATTTTGGATCAAGTTCATGAGGACAAATTATTGTTTCAAAATAATCAATTCCTTCCTTTTGAAAGTGCAGATGTTATGTGTATACTTAGACAAATATTCCAAAATTACCTTAAAGAGTAGGGAATGTCTCTCAATAGACATTCCCATACCATCTGTAATTTCAATAATTGATCAAGTTTTGAA
The DNA here is from genome assembly GCA_025175665.1 of Cinchona pubescens. Classification (NCBI taxonomy): domain Eukaryota; kingdom Viridiplantae; phylum Streptophyta; class Magnoliopsida; order Gentianales; family Rubiaceae; genus Cinchona; species Cinchona pubescens. Next base: position 26,308 of record JANKKI010000506.1, read on the forward strand.
ACATATGAGAATCGAAGAAGATACTAGAAATCTTCATAACAAGGATTCTAGAACTTGTTTCAAGAGTGAATTTTGTTAATGAGAATAAGAGTCAAATCATAAGTTCTAAAAGAAAGTTTTTTGAAAATACTAATTCTAAGGACAAGTTCAAAAGGAATAGAATATGTTATAATTGCGGCAAGAAAGGGCATTATAAAAATGAGTGTAATTCCAACAAGAAACAAAAGAAGAATAATGCCCTTAAAGCAAATCTTGTTGAAAGAGATGCTGAAATTGTTGCAATGATAATGATTGTCACATTGGTATGATTTCTGAATTGAATGTGGCAACTTCAACCAAATCAAATGATTGGTGGTATGACTCTGGTGCTCTTATGCACATCTGCAACGATAAGTCTCAATTCAAGACTTATGAAGATGTTCCTGATGGCTATGAAGTGCTTATGAGAAATCATGCTTCACCAAGTTTATGGCAAGGAAGGGTCGAGTTGCAATTCACTTCCGCAACAAGCTTGTGTTAATGAATGTACTTCATGTTCCGAAAATCTAGGTACCAAATTTTAGATTGTTCTTATTCTTTATGACATGGTAGATTAGGACATGTTAGTCATAAAGTACTCCATTTTATGTCTAAACATGGGATAATATATATCAAAGATAATTTTGAGAAGAAATGTGAAACATTTATTCAATCAAAAATAACTAAGTAGATGTCTTATAAGAGACAGACCTTGATATATATTATCCAGATGTGTATAAGAGACAGCTACAGTGCAGCGCATGTGCGTATCAAGAGGTTCTGTTAATAGATATTTCATCACTTTCACAGATGATTGTTCTAGATATGTTCATGTTTATTCAATGAAAGCAAAAGAATAAGCATTTGATATGTTTAAATCTTCATAAATCTCTTGTAGAAAATCAATTGGATAAGAAAATCAAAATATTGAGGAGTGACTTACTTGGTGAATATTTTTCTACCGAATTCTATAATACCCTACACATAACTAGTGCTATTATACACCAAACAAGTGCACTATACTCTCCACAACAAAATGTTTGGCTGAAAGAAACAATAGAACTTCGGTGGACATGATTAACACCGTGATCATAAGTTCTAGTTTGTCAACAATTTATGGGGAGAAGCTTTGTTGGCTGCTTGTCATTTACATAATCGAGTTTCATCTCTCAAGACTAAAGTGTCACCATATGAAATATGGAAGGGGAGAAAACCAAACTTAACTTATCTTAAAGTTTGGGGATGTACAGCCTATTATAGAGTCCCGGATATTAAAAGAGTAAAGTTGGGACCGAGACCAATTAAAAGTGTGTTTGTTGGCTATGCTGAAAATTCTAAAGCCTATAGACTACTTGACATTGATTCTAATGTTATTATTGAATCGAGGGATGTTGAATTTTTTTAGAATATCTGTTTCTTAAAGATCTCAAATATTGATGTGGATCCAATTAAAGCACAAGAACTGACTCCAAATGTTGATCTTTCTTCTAATAAAGGAAGGAAAATGATACTTCTCCTGAACTTAGAAGAAGTCAAAGACAAAGGAAAGAAAAACATTTGTCTTCTGATTTCATATCTTCACAAGCTATTATTTTCTTAGTTGAAGGAAATAGAGATCACTTGTTTAATAAGATTACAATCTTATTAAATGTAGAAGATGATCCTAAATCATTTGGTGAAACTATGTCATCAAGGGATGCAACATTTTGGAGAGAGGTCAAATAATGAGATGGTCTGCAATATTATCAAATAATACTTGGGTTCTAGTGGATTTACCTCCTGGCTCTAAACCTATTGGTTGTAAATGGGTGTTTAGGAGAAAATATGCCACTGATGGATCCATATTGACATATAAAGCAAGACTTGTAGCTAAAGGTTTTAGACAAAAGGAAGGAATTTGATTATTATTTGGCACTTATGCACTTGTTGCCAGGATTACATCCATTAGGGTACTAATGTCATTAGCTTCCATTTATAACTTGTGTGTACATCAAATGGATGTTAAAATAGCCTTTTTAAATGGTGACTTGAATGAAGAAGTGTATATGGAACAATCAAAAGGTTTTACATTGCCAGGAAATGAACATAAAATTTGTAAACTAGTTAAATCTCTATACGTTTTAAAACAAGCACCCAAACAATGGCATGAAAAGTTTGAATCAGCTTTACTCTCTAATGGATGTAGATATAATAATGCTGATAAGTGCATTTATTCTAAATTCATTGAAGAATATGGTGTGATTATTTGTCTATATGTAGACGATATACTAATTGTTAGTACTTCTTATAAGGATGTACTTGAAACTAAGATGTATCTGTCTTCTTAATTCAAAATGAAGGATATTGGTGAAGAAGATACTATCTTAGGGATTAAAGTTAAAAGGTATAGTGGGGGTTATGCTTATTATGTCAAACACATTATGTTGAGAAAATATTGAAGTTAAAAGACATAGTGGGGGTTATGCTTTATGTCAAACACATTATGTTGAGAAAATCTTGAACAAGTACCAACATTTAAATGTGAAAGATGCAAATACTCCTTTCTATCCTGTCTCTTATACACATCTAGATGTGTATAAGAGCTCAACTTGATTATGGAAGCATATTCATGACTCTTGATTCTCATGAATGAGTTGCACAAGTCAAGATATTTCTTTTGCCGTATGTAGATTATCTAGATATACTAAAAATCCTGGAAATGGTCATTGGAAAGCAATTGGGAGAGTCCTTGGTTATCTTAAAAGAACCAAAGATTTAGGACTTTTCTACAATTTATTTCCTGCTGTGCTTGAAGGATATTCTAATGCTAGTTGGTTTACTAGTATTAGTGATACAACCTCTACAAACGGGTGGATTTTTATGTTCAGGTGGAGGAGCAATTTCATGGGCTTCAAAGAAACAAGCTGCTAATTGCTCATTCCACAATGGAAGCTGAATTCATAGCCTTGGCCTCAGCTTAAAAAGAAGTGGAATGGTTGAGAGACTTGTTATTAGACATCAAATTGTGGCCTCCACCAATGCCAACCATTGCTTTGAATTGTGATAGTGAAGCCATTTGTCTAGAGCATTGAATACAATATACAATAAATAAATCTAGACATATAAGTCTTAGGCATACTTATATTAGACAGTTGTTATAATAATGGCTTCAGAACTATTGTGTATGTAAATACATACAACATCTTTAGCGGATCCGTTGACTAAATCTCTTGTGAGAGATTTGGTGAAATAGATTTGGAAAAGGGATTGACACCCTTTATCTAAAACTACTAGCAATGGTAACCCAACCTTTATTCTAGTACTACCACAAGATTAAAAGGTTTAAAGGGTAAAAACAAGTTGCTAATAAGTAATTGTGAGCACTAAAATTATGTGTATACCATTCCATGTTGTTAGTGTAAATGGTAACATGCTCCTTAATTGCGAAGGATGAGTATATAAACATTTATATTCTTAATGAAATCATCTTATTGTTCTTTTAACCTTAAAAGGTTGAGAAGATTTTACCTATATGATTATAAGAAATGGTGCCGCTTCTAAACAAAAGTTTAGGATTCTCTTTTGTACATGATCATGAATTAGGATAGAGCACATGGCCAGTAACAGTGCTAAAACTATTTTGTGAACATATGTATAAGGTTAACAAGTTCATGTGTGTGATAATTCTAGTCTAATTTAAAGCATGGTTTAAGCAACCATGCCACCCTGATATGATTAGGTCTAGTGAGTTATTTACACTACAGAAAAGTTTAAGACAATAGTCACTTTTCTTTATGCATGATGTTAAAAGAGATAGTAAGTTGTATTTATATTACAAACTAAGTAGGGGAATGTAAATATGTGCAGAAATATAAATAAAATTGGCGGGTACAATGCAATTTAAAAAATAAAAAAATAAAATAAAATTTCAACGCACACTGTATAATGCGCTGCACTGTAGCAGCGCATGTGCGCTGAAGACAGTGGCCAAAATGGTCAGCGCACATCCACTGCTACAGTGCGCGCATTTACGTGAGCCACAGTAGATTTGACCATTTGAAATTGAAAATGGGTAAAATGGAGAGAGTTGCAACTTTTGGTTCAAGAGGAGTGTTCTATGGATTGAAAAGGTGTAGTCCAATAGATTCCTCTAATCTTTCATCTCTATAAAAGAGAGTTATACCCACTAATTCAATATATACATTCTGTCTCTAAAAATCTGTTCTTCTTATACATTGTTCTTTAATGATCTGGAAGATTGCTATTAAAAATCTTCAAGAATTTGTTGTATCCTAGAGGAAGGTTGCTATTCACCCAAAAGCAAACTATTGAGTATAGTGGGGGCAATCAAAACCTTAAGGAAAGTGATATACACGCCTCAAATTCTACAGGTTTTGATATTCCTAAATTTTACAAGAAACACTTGTTTCCTACTCCATACTTGCCAATATCATTTCATTTCGTTTATTTAACAACAACCAATTGGAGTGGATCAACAACAAAATGGTCTGAATTGAAGGGCTTGAGATTGTATGCAATCAAGTTTGCTTGATCCACCGTAAATGCGAATACATTTATCCTTGGAGTGTCCAACTCTAAAGCAATGATCGCAATAAGATATATTCAGTGTATTACTAGATACTGGCCTCATCCTCTCCTACTTGAATTCTAGCAAGAAAAAACTTGGTGAGGTCACACTCGACATAAACCCTTGCTACATTAGGCCTATTATCCATGGCTATGAAGGCATTGATCTTTAGAAATTTCAATTAGTTGTGCAATGGAAAACAATGTTACTTTGCAAAATAGATGCAAGGAAGATCCTTCATTGAAATCCAAATGGGGACTATTGTATAAGAGATTCAACATTAACCCAAAAACTAGGCTTCAATTCAAGGATTCTCATACCAAATCTGTTGATGGTCCAATAGACTTGCACCCTTTGAAGATAATACCTCTTCCATGTTGAATATCTTAACCCTATGATGATAATCAGTCAGCTGAGAAAAACTTCAGAAAATCCAATCTTGTTATCCAATCGTTAAACTATGGCGTACGGAATCCATGGAGAGTATTCCTTTAGAAAACTTTCCAATCAACATATGTTTGAATGGAAGAGACAGCCTATGGATATATTTCTTGCAAAAAGATATAGTTGGCTCTTCCTTGAAAAATAGAAGGATTTTTCAATTCTATGAGCTGAGATTTGGAAGCAACAAGATGTCGCAAATTATCTATTGATCGCCTTTGTTTGCCCTTCGCCTGAAGGGCAGCCATGAGAGAGAATCTTGAAAAATATAAAAATGGTGAAACGAAAAGAGGAAAAGGGAAAAACACTAGAGCTTTTTCTCTCTGAATACCTTCCAATTAATGTGCCTAAATTTTTTATTATACTAATTTACCATATACTATATATTTAACTTTTATGATAATAGTAAAATAATAATGGTTGCTTTAAAACTTTTAGTAATTAAAAAATATAAATACAAACAAAAGCAACTAATAATATCTATACATTTTACTAAATAGAAAATAATTAAAAATATAATTATTAAATGTGCATTTAAAATATTTATGTTTATGTTTTATATAAATGATTTAAAAGCAACTATCTAACATAATTGTTAGTTGAAAATTTTAATTAGATATGTATACTATAGTAATGATATTACTATGACTAAGATAACTAATTGTATACAAAACTTATGCTGTAACATTGTTCCATGTAAAAATAGAGGATAAAACTCATTTTCTTCAATGTCTCTTATACACATCTAAATGTTTTAGTTAGAAATGGTCAAAAAATCATAATAATTTAGAAATGTTATTTTATTTATACATTAACTAGATTCGATCGATATCAATTTTCAACAAAAATAACAATTAAGAAGTATTTGTCACAATTTTTACTTAGTTGGTACTTTTCCGTAATCAAACCTACTTAATAATACTTAAGTAATCTAAGTGTATTGATCAATTTTTCCTATAAAAAGATTACTTGATAATATAAAGAAAAATTAAAGCTAATGAATGTTGTATTATCGAGTTAGTTATGTGCTTTATTATTGTAATTTTTAATATGCAAAGAAAGATAAATATTAAATTTTTAATTTTTAATTTATTAGTTTAAGACCATGTGCTTTGTAGAGGAAGTGTGTGTATGTGTGTAATTTTTATAATAAAATGATTTTAGTGAAATAATAACAATATTTTGGTAGATTTTCATACACAATGCACTGCCATCTTTCTGAAGATTCCTTTCCGATAAAAAATCATTTGAGGAGTGGCTTCTGCGCATTAGCTCTACACAAAACCTTGCCACATTAAGGCAAGAAAGAGAGGCCATGCTGAGTCAAGCTTTAGGAGTTCTCCAATCATCTTTGTTATTGACTAAAGTGTTTGCTTGTCATAGTATTGCATTGGCAATTTCTCCAATACAACCCATATCGGAACCACAGAGGATTCCGGCCTATATCAACATGGAAATCCGATGTCCATTTCAGCACCCATATTATAAATCCTTGAAAATTCCACGATTTTCACATCCAACACCATAGATAATCCTCTTCCAGATCAGATCAAATCAAGACATGGCGGATGTCTAAGAGGCCTAAGGTAAACATCCCAGAAACCCTACCTCCATTGCTGGCAAATCCAAATGATAACCTTTCCAACCGTGCAATGCAAACCCTACTTGTCTCGGAAACTCTGTGTTCATTGGCGACAAAACCAAACGAAACCCTTGTGTTGAAGCCTCTAATGACACACAAGCACAGTACCATGCACCACCTCTTTAATTCAAAACCCTACCAGAAACATCTATCCTCACCGAAACCCTAGCCCTAGCTCTTATGGTTAAAGGCTTGGCCATCGATGAGGAAGAAGGTTCGGACGACAATATTTTGCATCCAGATAATAATATCAATCCATTAATAAGTGATGATCAACATATCATTCCACTTAATAAGTTAGGTATTTTTACATAATCGGCGTAGTGATTGTAGCTAAGATGACATAAATGTTGTTGAGTGATTTCATCCTACGGTTCAAGAGTTTAAGGAATTCTGGGCAACAACGAGCTCTCAGTTAAGGCAGCCATCCTCGACAGAGGAATAGCATTAGGGAGCCTGGATGTTAGTACGATCCAAAAACAAGAAATTTGCAGTCACTCGTACCATTCAGACTCAGCTTAATGCCAAGTTCATCTCAAATGATCTTCATTTCAATTCCAATGAATAACTGCCTTATATAGAACATTAGGGGAGTGGCGCAAAAGTGTTCACAATGACAACTCAAAAAGCTTGTTTGGCTACATAAAAATTCATTTACGTCAATAGCGGAGCCTCTAGTAGACTTTGCTTGATCAGACGACATCAAAAGACTGTTAGGATTCTCTTCTTGTTTGGTAAATGTATCAAATAAAATTTGGTTACCATTCAAAAGTGCTTTTAAAGTTTTTGTTTTGAAGAATGAAGAACAATATATGCATGTGATCACCACAGGATAAGGGTTTCCTAACTCTTTTTGTGCCACATTCATTTATGCCAAATGTTCAAGACAGGAAAGTTTTGACTTCTTGGAAAGTTTGAGGGCGATCCAGGAAGGCTTTCAGGGGCCGTAGTTCGGGGTGGTGATTTTAACGTCTATCTGATGAATATATTGCATGCCTTGGCGAGCATCTTTGTTTGATAATGGGTAACGGTTTTTACCAAGAAATTGAAACAGTTAAAACCTGCTCTTAAGCTTTGGAATCGTGATACTCTTGGTAATATTTTTGATAATATTTTATGTGATGAAAGCTTTATTGAGCAGAGAGAGCAGGCACTCAGGGACATCCCTCACCAAAGAATCACTAGTTACTACATTAAGCACAAGCAGATCTTTTGTGCCACTTAAAGATAAAGAAAGAATTTCTGCATCAAAAAGCTCGAATAAAGTGACTTAAAGAAGGAGAATGAAATTCTAAATATTTCCATGCAAACTTGGGCAAGAAATATGCTAAGTTGGCCATTCATCAAATTAAAGATAGTAGTGGTCAATGGTTGGAGAATGATCAAGCCATTCTAGATGTGTATAAGAGACAGTCTATCTTGACGGTAGAGGATGATGACCAGATAGCCATGGATCTCTTGCTAGAAAATATTCCTACTTTGATCACCGGTGACTATGAATGGATCTCCCATGTGTGTCATGCCCATGGAAGAAGTCAAGCAAGTAATTTGTGAGCTTGACAAGGAGAGTTTGGCCAGACCAGACGAGTTCTCTAGGTTATTCTTTGTCACATGCTAGGATTGGTTGCAAATGATGTCCGCAATGCAGTTACGGACTTTTTCACTGGTTGACAGATTCCCAAAAGTATGGCTAGCGCCTCCATTGTTTGATTCCTAAGAAACAGAACCCGCAAACTTTTGTAAATTTCAGGCCTATTTCACTTTGTAATTTTGTCAATAAATTTTTTACAAAAGTTATCACTAATAGGTTGAAACAAATTATGAAAGGTTAGATTTCTCTAGAGTAATCACCATTCGTAAGAGGTAATGCCATTTCTGACAATGTTCTGCTTGTACAGGAACTCTTTTACTCCATTGACAAAAAAGTAAGGGGTCACAATATGGGATGGACATGACATAGTCTTTTCACAGAGTGTCATGGCTCTTCCTAGAACATCTCCTCATTCTAGTTTGGCTTTCCAGTCCACTGTGTCCCTTATTCTTGCTAATCTGAGACATGCATGGTTCTAAATTTTGATTAATGTCAATCCGACAGGCTTTTTCTGAGCATCTAGAGGAATTAAGTAGGTTTACCCTTTGTCACCTTATTTATTCTATATTCCAAGGCCTCTAGTAGATATTTGCAAAAGGTTCACTCAACTAATGTACTTCTGCCTTATGCTTTGCCGAAAGCATGTGAGCAAGATTCTCATTTTTCCTTTGCTCATGATCTATTAAATTTTGCTCGTGGTGATAGGCACAACTTAAGGACATTTCTAACCTTCTTGGACACCTACCAAGTGGGCATGGAACAAAATATTAGGAAGGAGAAAAGTTTCTTTGTGATAAGCATCTTTTACCTCTAGGCTAGCCGGTTAGAAAATAAAGCTACTGTCTCTAGGAAGACGACTCATTTTGATAAAGCATGTGTTATCATCTATTCCCGCTCATATTCTTTAAGTCCTGGATCCTCCAAAGAAAGTCTTGAAGAGCTTAGAGAAGCATATGTCAGATTTCTATTGGGGAACTGAAGAAGGCATCTTGAAACATCATTGGAAACAATGGCACACTTTGTGCTCTCTGGTTGATGAAATTGGCCTAGGTCTTAGAAGACTTGAAGATGTTGTTTTGGCTTTTTCTTTGAAGTTGTGGTGGCAATTGTTCAACTCAAAATCACTCTGTGGCAATTTCATGAGCAACAGATTCTTGGTCGCTACGATTACTAATCTTAGCTCATTTTGGAGGAGAATGCTTAGTGTTAAGGAGGTCGCGTTGCCAAACATTAAAACATTAATTCATAATGGGAAGTCATCCTTTCGGCATACCAAATAGATAGGATCGGGACCTCTAGCAAGAGTGTAAGTCTTTTTATACGTCAACCTCAATTAAAGATCAATCAATTATAAGACAATACTGAAGATTCGCGACTTCAAGAAGTTCAACGATATTTATTAAATGAGGAGGTTTTAGAAGTCAAAAGTCATGAGGTAGACCTATCTGCTAGAGTTCATCAAATAGAGTCTTCACGTTGTCCTCAACTTATCGTTGTAATCGAAAGTCTTCCTAGCTGTCTCTTATACACATCTAGATGTGTATAAGAGACAGTTCCAAACCTTTATGTGGTGTCTTCTTAATGGCATTCTTCTATTACTACATGTTTTGATGACATTCAGTTTTCAGCCAGTGTTAAAATGTCAATTTCCTTGAAAAAGTCACTGTTAGTCACAATCGAGCTTTTTGCTGTATCTTTATACACTTTGCCGTATGTCTCCAATCTCCTTAGTTTTGTCCCATCAGTCCCGACGGATTCAATAAATACATCAATTCATCTCTCCATTTTCATGGGATCATTTCCTCAAGAACTCTAGAGCTTCTTAGGGTTTGGGGGCTAACGATAATGGTTTTGCTCTAGTCTTGGTCGATTGTCTCGTCTAGTGCAGCACAATTGTAGGAAATGTTTCAATTGCTATCATCTATAATTTGTTGGGAGATATGGAAGGTGTGGAATGAAGTAATGTTTCAGAATGTCTCCTCTACAATGGAGCAAGTAATCTCTTGCATCAATCACTCGTTACGAAAACAAAATTTGGAACTTTTCAATCAATTCGGCCAACAGTCTCTTCGGTCTAGGACTGAAGAATGTTTTGAATTGTCTTCAGTTCAAGGTGATTTCATGGACCTCTCCTCTAGCTGGTTTTTTTAACCTTTTTGTGGATGGATTTGCACTTGGCAGCCTTGTTCCTTCAGGTGGTAGTGGCATTGTTCGAGATACTAAGAGAGCTTTCTGTTTTGGTTTTGCCAAGAGCTTTGGGTGGGGCACTTCACTAGAGGCTGAATTCAGAGCTATTATCAAAGGTACTACAATAGAGTTTAATGCACAACTTTCTTCTACTCATAACTAATTCAAATTCAAAGTTGCTAGTGGAAGTCAATCAAAACCGTAAGAATTGCCCTAGGCATTTGGATGTCTATCTTCGGAAATACAAGAATCTCGTTGCTCAACAAGACATCACCACCATTCAACATTAGTGACTGGCAAACCAACTCAGTTGCAGATGCTCTTGCAAAATTAGCTAGTTCTTTAAATATATCACAATCTTTTGTACTTAATTCTTTTTTCCCTAAAATAAGAGGACTGATAAGCTCATAATATTTTAAGGTTTACGTATCATTTATCTTAGTTTCATATGTTGTATACAACATCTGAGTTAATTATGAGTTTGATGATGGCTGCAAAATGGCTTTTGACAAGTTGAGGAATCTTCTTATTTCGACACCAATCATTCAATCCCTAAATTGGAGTTTATCTTTTGAGATCATGTGTGTTGGTCCCAAAGCAACCTAAGAGGGGGGGTGAATTAGGTGGTTCTAGGAAGAACCAATACTTCCAAGCTAGCAAGCTTGAAGTATTCAATCACTAGAATGCTTCACACACTTGGTGAGCCAATAATCTTTACAAAGTTGGGAAGTTCTTGCTCACACTAAAACTCTTTTAGTTGAGCCAAGAATCATACTTACAACCACACTTTCATACAAGATTATCACTCCACTCAAAGTTGAATTGCACTCACAACTGCACACTAATACAACAAGGCACTATAGTCAATTTGTACTCAAATTACTCTTTTCTAAGGCTTGTATTCAATGTATTTGATGATTTTTTCTAAATGTCAAAGCAGCCATTTATAAGAGCAATAAATGGTGGTTGCAACTACTTCCTAACAGCTAAATAATAAATGCACAAAAAGTAGCCGTTGGGGTTTCGGACCGCTGGGGTTTCGGACATCTCGTCTGATATATATTGGATGCGTTCGACACAGCGTCCGATCTTTATACAGTTGTTGAAGAGCTTCGTTCGGACGTCCGTGCATGCGTCCATTCCTTCGTCCGATAGAGGCTTTGGACGGTCATGTTCGTCTGACAAGAGAAGCAGTAGGATCCCATTTCTTTCTGCCTAATTGTTCGGACGGTGCAATGCGTCCGAGAAGTTTTGACCTAGTTCGGATGGTTCAGTGCGTCCGAAAGCCCTGTCTCTAGCAAAACAGATAACAGTCCTGCAAAAACTTGTTTACAGAGTTAAGTGTTTATGTCATCATCAAAATAAGGTTTGGAAAACATCAATCTCCCCCTTTTTGATGATGACAAACCTTCATAGAGTAATTATGTAAAAACAATTGGATATGACTAATCATTTTGCAATATAACACAATTGGACATGACTAACCAATCATTTTGCAGTATAGAAGACTACTCCCCCTTTTGACATCATCAAACAAAGCTCCCCCTGAGAATATGCAAGTACAAAAATTGAGAATTTCAACAAGCTTCATATATTCAACTTAAAAGTTTAACAGTACTGAATTCAAGGAAATACATGTCCAATTAATAGAGAAAGGTAAATCTACGGGAAGTTCTAAAAACCAAAGAAATGCTGAAAACACAACACAGATGTCAAAAGAACTAATGCGAGTCATTTCGCTTCTTGGAGCGCTTTTCAGTCTTTTGACGTTTGGATGGAACATCTTCATCGGTGGCTTCACTGTCTTCCTCTTCGCCGGTGCGACGTTGCATGATGAAGTCAAACGTGTCGTCAACATCCTCATCGTCGTCTTCCTCGTCATTGGCAGCTCCTTGGCAGCTTCTTCGTTGTCCTCATGAGCATTTTCATCTTCGAGTTCATCACCGTCAAGATGATTCGAGTGGATATTGTGACTGAAAATTAGCAAATTGAACTTATACACATCTAGATGTGTATAAGAGACAGGATCAATGGGGAGAACTAATGGCATAGCCTTTGATAGTGCACAGTAATTGTTGCAGCTTCCAGAGTGAAGTTCCTTTCTCTTCGTACACATCGAGTCAACCAATTCCATGATTCTGTCTCTGATTCAGATCTAGATGGAGGAGGAACGTGGAATGGTGGAGGTGGTTGAGGAGAAGGAGAACGGGGAATAGCAAAATCAGAGGTGGAAGCATGGAATTGTGACTGTGCACTATCAAAGGCCGCCTTAGTTAACCATTGATCGTTGAAACACCTGAGGCCATTTCGTTCAATGTAAGATTTGTTAAAATAAGGAGGAAATTGTTTGTTTCCGCTGAAATCATATTGAACAAAGCTAAGACTCCCCGGACAAATCTCCTCAACCTGTCTCTTATACACATCTTCGCATGTTTCTTGCATTTGCATGTTTCAATAATTTCAAATTATTTCAAATGGATGTCAAAAGTGCATTTAAGTAAAGCTGCATTTTATCGGGCTCAAGACGATGGCCGCCATTGGCAATAACAGATTTGTGACAAGAGTATACGAATATTGAGAGTTCTACTGAAGACAAGTGTAGTTTTGGCTTCCGAGGCCTGTTTAAAATTGATGTTGAAAATAGTCCTAACCTCTTCGATGTCAAATCGAGTGTCAACAGCGGGCCATTTATCTAAAGAAAAGAAATAGGAGAAATCATTTGAGTTTGAGACTTCATATTCAAAATCGTGTTAATGACGTTGGATGAAATCTCAAGATTAGTGCTGTTAACCCGAGAAATTAAAGTGCGAATAGTGGGGCATTTCTGAAGATTGGCAATGAATTGAAGCACCATGTCATGATATATAGGTAAATCAATATGGACTAGGTGACCCAAATTTTGTTTTTCAAAACAGGATTTGACAGGGGAAGATTTTGAAAATCAAATTCACCTTTGATATTCTAGGTTTAATTTATACAATTATGGATTTACTTAAAAGGGATGTATACCGTTCGGATGCCTTGGCATCGATGAATTTTGGCAAGATTGGATTGGTGGAGACTTGGGAATTAGCAGATGATTCTCCTCGTACTCATCAGAAAACATAAGAGACAGGTGTCTAGAACCGAACTCTTATGTGCGTCGATGAAGCGTCCAAAAGCTGAAGAACGGACGGCCGAAAGAAGAGCCAGTGCGTCCGATGTTCTTTCGGACGATGGTAGGCATCAGGAAGAATTCCAGAGAGTTTGATGAATAAAATGAATATCGTTCGGACGATTATGAGCGTCCGAGGAAGAAAGTAGAGTTTTCGGACGATCCAGAGCGTCCGAAAGGAAGAGCTATTCGGACGAACTAGTGCGTCCGAACTAAGAACTTATGCCAAATTGATCTGTAAAATCCCCAAACATTTTCTGAGAGATTCAAAGCGATCTAGAGCTAAGGGTTTTGTAAATATATCATCCAATTGATCTGAAGTAGGCACAAAATCAACACGAATTTCCTTTTTACAAACAAGATCTCTAATGAAATGATGCTTAACATTAATGTGTTTGGTTCTAGAGTGCATAACAGGATTTTTTGTGAGATTAATTGGACTAGTGTTGTCACACTTTATAGGCACACAATCAAAAAATACACCAAAATCTTTCAGAGTATGTTTCATCCAAAGAAGTTGAGCACAACAATTTCTGGCAGCAATGTATTTGGCTTAACCGTAGAAATTGAAATAGAATTTTGTTTTTTGCTAAACCAAGACACAAGACAATTTTCCAACGGCTGAAAAATAATACTTGTACTTCTTATATCACATCTTTACACCCAACAAAGTCAGCATCAGAATAACTAATCAAATCAAATGTAGAAGACTTTGGATACCACAGACCAAAATCTATTGTTCCCTTTAGATATCTAAAAATTCTTTTAACAGCAATCAAATGCGATTCTTTAGGGCAAGATTGAAATCTAGCATATAAACAAACAGCAAACATGATATGCATGTGAGAAGCCTCCGTCGAAGGAAGGAACGGACGCATGCCCGGAATAGTGTTTTTCATCAACACTATTACCTTCTTTATCTTTATCAAGTTTTGTTGAAATGCACATTGGCGTACCAACTTGTTTGCAATCTTCCATTCCAAATCGTTTGAGTAGCTCTTTTGTGTACTTGATTTGCGTAATAAACGTTCCTTCCTTAGTTTGATGAACTTGTAGTCCGAGGAAAAATTGCAACTTGCCCATCATACTCATCTCAAACTCTTCTTGCATTAAATGTGAAAAGTCCTTGCACAAACTTTCATTAGTTGCTCCAAAAATAATATCATGCAACATAAATTTGAACAATTAACAAACCATTTAAATCTATTTTTTTAAAAAGAGTGGTGTCAACTACACCTCTTTTGAAACCATTTTCTATCAAGAAACCACTTAATCTTTCATACCAAGCTCTTGGAGCTTGTTTCAAACCATATAAAGCTTTGGAGAGTTTGAAAACATAATTTGGAAGATTTTTATTTTCAAAGCCTGGAGGTTGTTCAACAAAAACTTCTTGATCAATAAAACCATTTAAAAATGCACTTTTGACATCCATTTGAAATAATTTGAAATTATTGAAACATGCAAATGCAAGAAACATGCGAATGGATTCTAATCTAGCCACGGGTGCAAAGGTTTCATCAAAGTCAATACCTTCTTCTTGAGCATAACCTTTTGAAACAAGTCTAGCTTTGTTCCTTATGATTTCACCTTTTTCATTTAATTTGTTTCTAAAAACCCATTTAGTACCAATAACGGGATGAGAAGAAGGTCTTTCAACCAAGGTCCATACACATTATTTTTCTCAAATTTACTAAGTTCATCTTGCATAGCATTAACCCAAGATTCATCACTCAAAGCAACATCTATATGTTTAGGTTCAGTGTGAGAGAGTAATGCACAATTACTATTCAAAGGTTTATGAGAACGAATAGTTACCCCATCGGATAGATCACCTATGATTAAATCTTGAGGGTGACTAGAGACGAATCTCCAAGCATTCGGAAGCTCATTTGGAATGTCCTCATTCTTTTCATCATTGATTTGATGGTTGTTGACATCAATGCTTGATGTGATCTCTTGATGATCTTCATGAATAACGAGCTTTTCGAGCTCCTTTAAACTACCTACATCTTCATCTTCACATAATTCTTTGAGATAACATTATTAGTTTCATCAAATGTAACCTGCACAACTTCTTCAATCAAAAGCGTTCTTCTATTGTAAACTCGGTATGCTTTCTTGTCACTAGAATATCCTAGAAAAATTCCTTCATCCGATTTTTTGTCAAATTTCTAGATCCAAGGTTTTCTTTGATTTTTAAAATACAACATTTGCAACCAAAAACTTTGAAATAGCTCACAACGGGTTTTCTACAAAAAAGGAGTTCATAAGGAGTTTTATTTAAAGACGATCTTAATAAAACTCGAATCATGACATAACAAGCCGTGTTAACCGCTTCGGCCCAAAAGTATTGTGGTAAGTCACATTCCCTAATCATAGTTCTAGCCGTTTCTTGAAGAGTCCTATTTTTCCTTTCAACAACACCATTTTGTTGAGGGACTCTAACAACCGAAAATTCATGAAAAATATCGTTGTGATGTGTTCAAGTTGGGACATTATAAAGGAGCTTGAAGCCATTGTCATTCCTTAAACGAACAATTTTTAGATAAATAAATTTTGAATTTTGAAAAACAATTTTACAAATTTTTCAAATGCCTCATTTTTGTGAACAAGAAATAATACCCAAGTAAACCTAGAATAGTCATCTACAATAACAAACGCATATTTACAACCAGTTCCTAGACTAGCATATTGAGTAGGTCCAAATAAGTCTAAATGCAACAATTCTAAAGGTTTATGAGTAGACACAAAATTCTTTGGTTTAAAAGAAACTTTGACTTGTTTACCTAATTGGCATGCATCACAAATTTTATTTTTCAAAAATTTTAGTTTTGGCAAACCTCTTACCAAATCTTTCTTGGCAAGTTTTTCAATCAAATCCATATTAAAATGACAAAGTCTTCTATGCCAAAGCCAAGGATCATCTATGGAAGCGGTAAGACATTTTACATTGCTATTGCTAATTTTATCAAGATGAATCACATAAACATCATTGTGCCTAGTGCCCTTGAATAAAAAAGCATGATTTTTATCAAGGATAAGACATTCATGTTTGGTAAAAAATGCATATAGATTTTTGTCACAAAGTTGACTAACACTTAATAAATTATAGTTCAAATTATCAACAAGAAGCACATTCTTAATCAAGGGTTCACCATTTTTACCTATATCACCAATGGAACGATTGATTTTGCTTTATTGTTATCTCCAAAAGTGACTTTTCCACTATTTTTGGATGTGAGATTAGTGAAGAGAGAGGCATCATCCGTCATGTGCCTTGAACATCCACTATCTATGAACCACTTAGCATTGTTGGTGATGTTAAGTACCTACACAATAAATCAATTGATAACTTTTGGTACCCACATTTTCTTGGGTCCATTTGAGTTAGTGAAATTGCTTTCGATCCATGCAACTTTCATTCCAAGTTTTTCGTTCTTCTTGACATAACACATATTCTTAACATGTCCATGTTGTTGGCAATATCTACAAATAATGCTTTTATTACCATATAAAGATGATTTTGGTTTTACAATACATAAGTCATCCCTTCTAAACATGACAAAATTTTTGTTGATTGCTACATTTCTATTTCTTTTCATATCAACAACATTTTGGTTTTACAATACATAAGTCATCTATTTCCATGTCGTTGGCAATATCTACAAATAATGCTTTTATCGAAAACATTACCATATAAAGATGATTTTGGTTTTACAATACATAAGTCATCCCTTCTAAACATGACAAAATTTTTGTTGATTGCTACATTTCTATTTCTTTTCATATCAACAACATTTTCTTTCTTTCTAGTTAAGAGAGCATTCAAATCATCCATTCTTTTCTTCAAGGAGGCTTGTTTTTCCTTGACGTTTGATCTCACATGCATTCTTTTCTTCAAATCACGATTTTCTTGTGATAGCCTATTGTTTTCATTCACAAGTTTAGAGTTAGCATTCAATAAAGCATTTGACTTTTTTACTAACTCCTTATTTCTAGCATATGATTCCTTTAAGCTATCATGCAATTTCAAAATGAAAGCTTCAAGATCATCTTCATCATTTTCATCATTAGAGTCATAGTTAGAATTTACCTCATCATCTCTAATGGCCATAAAGGCCATTTGTGCTGACTCCATTTCTTCTTCAACTTCTCCTTCGGAGTTGCAATCATCCCATGTGATTTGAAAGTATCTAGTGTTGAATCTAGGTTTTCTTCCTTCCTTCTTTTTCTTGGAAGGACACTCATTTGCAAAGTGTCCGAGTTGACCGCATTCAAAGCATTTTTCATTTTGCTTCTTCATTTCAAGCCTTGACTTCCCTTTGAAATTATTTGAGTTTGTGGCTCCGCCTCTTCTCATTCTTCGTTTGTTGATATATTGTTTAAGAAATCCTTTGGTGATAAGTGCAAGATCTCCTTCATCAAGTTCTTCATCTTCTAGATTGATGGAGCTGTTTTCATCTTCTTCTTGAGAGGTCTTTAGAGCAATGCTCCTTCTTGGCCTTACTTCTTCATCATCCACTACCTTGGCCTTTAACTTCAATTCATAAGATGTAAGAGAATTGATTAGCGATTCAATAGGCATTAAATTTAAATTCTTGGCTTCCTCTATAGCAATTGTTTTGGCATCCCATTCTTTCGATAGAGCATTTAGGATTTTTCTATTTTTTTCACCCAAAGAGTACTCCTTACCCAAGGCTTCAAGATCCTTTATAATGTCATTGAACCTACAGTACATTTTGTCAATGTTCTCATGTGGTTCCATCTTGAAGGTCTCATACTTGGCAACAAGTAAGGATTTCTTTTGCTCACGAACATCATCGCTCCCTTCATGGATTTCCTTCAACTTAACCCATATTTCTTTAGCGGAAATGCAACCCTTCACGCGAGTTGATTCATTTGCATCCAAGGCATTATATAACACATTCATAGCTTTTGCATTTAACATCAAGTTTGCCTTGTCTTGTGGAGTGAGATCATCCCTTGTCTTTTCTCTTCTTCTATTTGTGTGATCATCAATGATAGAAGTTTCTAAAGGACCTTCATTGACAACATACCACAAATCAATGTCAATAGATTGCAGAAATATTTTCATTCTATCTCTGCAACTAATAAATTTGCCCCATTAAACATAGGGGGATTGGCCCTCAAAAATACCACACTTAAGTTGGTTGCCAAAAAATTTCTTTTCTCAAAAGCAGTTTAAGCAATACAATGAGACCGAGCTCTGATACCAATCGTTGGTCCCAAAGCAACCTAAGAAGGCGGTGAATTAGGTTTCTTAAAAAATATATTTTTAGAAATATTGAGATTTTCAAATTAAATGCTGATATAATAAAATCAATAGAACAATAAGGTAAAGAGTTCAACAGTTAAACAACCAATACTTCCAAGCTAGCAAGCTTGAAGTATTCAATCACTAGAATGCTTCACACACTTGGTGAGCCAATAATCTTTACAAAGTTGGGAAGTTCTTGCTCACACTAAAACTCTTTTAGTTGAGCCAAGAATCTTATTTACAAGCACACTTTCATACAAGATTATCACTCCACTCAGAGTTGAATTGCACTCGCAACTGCACACTAATACAACAAGGCACTATAGTCAATTTGTACTCAAATTACTCTTTTCTAAGGCTTGTATTCAATGTATTTGATGGTTTTTTCTGAATGTCAAAGCAGCCATTTATAAGAGCAATAAATGGTGGTTGCAACTACTTCCTAACGGCTAAATATAAATGCACAAAAAGTAGCCGTTGGAGTTTCGGACGTCAGAGATATACTGGATGCGTCCGACACATTGTCCGATCTTTATACAGTTGTTGAAGAGCTTCGTTCGGATGTCCGTGCATGCTTCCGTTCCTTCGTCGGATAGAGGCTTCGGACGGTCATGTTCGTTCGAAAAGAGAAGTAGTAGCAACCACCATTTATTGCTCTTATAAATCTGTCTCTTATACACATCTAGATGTGTATAAGAGACAGTCATTATATCTCTGACGTCCGAAACTCCAACGGCTACTGTTTTCGCTTTAGTAAAATTTTGTTCTTATCTACTTGGTACTAAGGTAATCATTTATTCTAATCGTGCAGCTTTGGGCCACCTTATGACGAAGATGGAGTCCAAACCAATGTTGATAAGGTGGAGACTTCTCTTAAGTGAATTCAATTTGGAGATTAAAGATAAAAGAGGAACAGAAAATAATAGATCTGTCTCATAGAAAACCAAATGAATCGATTGCTACATGTGGAAGATGAGTTGAACGTACTGGAGAATTTTTTTTGATGAATAGTTGTTTTCAACAAGGGCGACATTACCATGGTATGCAATTATTGTGAATTACTTAGATACTAATAAATGACCTATTGGTTTTTCTAGAGTTGAAAAAAATAAGATGAAGAGTGATGAAAAATATTATGTATAGGATGACCTGTACTTATGGAAGCATTATGTCAACCAAGTAATAAGAAGATGCGTGAATGATAGTGAGATCAACCCCATTCTTATGTCTGTGGAGGTCATTTTAGAGCTCGGAGAATAGTAAGAGAGGTGTTAGAATGCGGTTTTTATTGGCCCAACATATTTTGAGATTCTTATCTACTTAGCCAGACATGCGATAATTGTCAAAGAATAGGTAACATTTTCCATAAGAATGAAATGCCTCACTACCTGCTACAATTCTTTTGGAATATGACATTTAGGGCATTGATTTTATGGATCACCTTTTCTTGTTTCTTTAGAGTATTCTTATATTTTATTAGCTGTAGATTATGTCTCAAAATAGGTGGAAAGAAAAGCCACTAGTACTAATGATTCTAAGGTTGTTGCAGATTTTCTCAAAACTAACATCTTTTCTAGATTTGGAATTCCAAGGGTTTTAATAAGTTATCGAGGCAATCACTTTTGTAATCAAACTGTTGAAGCCTTACTAAAGAAATATCATGTAACCCATAGGATATCAACCACATATCACCCACAGAAAAGTGGGCAAGCTGAGGTGTCTAATAGGAAGATCAAATAGATTTTATAGAAAACGGTGAACCCTAGCCATAAGGATTGGAGTTTGCGATTGAATGATGCATTGTAAGCTTACCGTACTGCCTACTAAGCACCTATCGCTTAGTATTTGGAAAACCTTGTCACTAACCAATAGAAATAGAGTACAAGGCTTATTGGACGATTAAGAGTTTCAATATGAAATTGGATGAGAGTGGTGAACAAATTCTCTAGACAATTGCAACTGCAAGAATTGGAAGAGATTCAAAATGGGGCATATAAGATTGTTTACATTTATAAGGTGAAGATGAAAGCTTTCCACGATAGAATGATCTCAAGGAAGGAGTTTAGTGTTGCTCAAAAAGTCGTTCTTTATCAAACAAGTCTACGGCTATCTCCAAGTAATTTGCGTTCTCATTGGATTGGTCCTTTTGTAATTGCAAATGTTTTTCCTTATAGTGCAGTTGAAATTCAAAGTTTGACAACACCCAAAGTGTTCAAGGTTTATGGCCATAGGCTTAAGCCTTATTATGAAGGATTCCAAATAAGGACCGTGGCAGAAATAGATTTGGAAGAACCGATTTTATACTTGAGAAAATGAGTATGAAGTTGATCCAACAACAATAAAAAAAGGTGCTGCATGAGAGGTAACCCATGTCTTTTGATCATTGTTTACGCATATTCGTTTTGATTTTGTCATTAGTTTCCTAGTCATTTGTGTTAAACATTATCTTCCAAAGTGCAAGTTTCAACAGACTAATAGATATTTTTACGATCATTTGCATTATTGGAGTTGTTTAAGGAAGGAAATTGCATATTCAAAATAGGTGCTACATGCACGTGCACTGGGTTTTTGGGTATATGTTCGCCATTATCAATAGCCCAAGAAGAGGTTCTTATTCGTGCGCACATGCATGGGGCCTTTGGGTGCATGCACGCCAATTCTAGAAGCTAAGGCAATGTTCCATATTCGTGTGCATGTATGCACGCTAGTTTAAAAGAGTCCAATCCTTCATTTTTCTTTGCATAACACAATTCTCCTCTCTTTCCTTTGCCAAACCCTAATCCCCAACACGTTTTGCACACTTAATCCACCATATAATTACTTCAATTCACACCAAATTCATCTTCTCTTAAGTGTGGTAACACCATGAAGGTATGGAATTTCTCTTCTTCTTATTTTTCCTTTGTGGGTTTGTTAATTGAAGTTGAATATGATTTAGTTCTTGAATATTTTGATTGTAATTTATTGTATTGGATTAAACGATAAATGTTTGGTGTATTTTACTAGTGAATTGTTATTTGAATTATCTAGTGGTTGTTTTAGTGTTTTTGAAGAAATTGGTATTCAAAATCGTGCATGCGAAGTGTTTGATAAAATGCTACAATGAAAAAAGTCTTGAAACACAAGGCATTTGTCCATGAATTCAATTCCTAGGAATTCCTTTGGGAGCTATAAGTTCTAGGAATGTCCTAAACGTATGCACACCATTTAGCATGGCACCAACATAAGTGATTTTTTTTGTGGGCTACTATGATTATTTGTTAGTTGTTTGGGGATGTAGAATTTCATAAATGTGGGGTGGTTGCGGTTTTCTTTTGTTTCATTATTCATGTCTCACATATGACTTTTGTAGGAATGGCACAAAAGGGTAAACAACACATCTTGTTGTATACTATAGACAGGTTCTTCCTAGACTCTACAACATGACCCCTATCGGGGTTCCGCAGAGGAAAATGTACATGCGTGCAATTTACAAATGTTGCGGCTCAGAAAAAGTTTGAATCGGATATTTTTTGGAGGGAAGCAATTAAGGAAAAAGGCATTTGTATGCCAAGTGATGCAGCCCCTGAGATTCGGGATATAATTTGGACGCATGATTGGAAACACTTCACATCTACCCCCAAGGATGTTGTATTACTTGTTGTGCAAGAATTTTATGTGAATCTGACTGCGTATCATGATACTAAGGTCTATGTTAGGTGAAAGACTATTGATATTACTAGGAATTCAGCCACGAGTTCATAATGATGAGTGGTCGGACCTTAACGACGACAACATAGAGGTTAAGGACATAATAGATCTCCTTTGCACTTGTAAGGTACAATGGACTTATAATATGGTGGGTGTTCTGTAAAATTTCAATGCTAACATGCTTCAACCGGTTTGGCTAGTTTGCTTTAAATTTCTATGTGCTCGCCACCATCCATGTAGTAATCTTACTCATGTTACATTAGAGCGAGCTAAGAGTCTCCAACACGTTCTCAAGCCTCTAATTTACAACCATCTAGTAGTGAACCAAGTTTGAGGCATAGTCAAGAGAAGCTTTTAGAGCATATTTTATTGGAACAGCATTACATACGACATCAATTTGACACTTATATTCTTTTTTAAGCATGCCTAGCATCAGAATATGGAGGCTGGCCAGTTGGAATGTGAGTGAGGGGAGGACTCATCCTCATTTTCACATTTTCTTCCATTTTCACAGGAGTTGGCAACTAAAGTTCTTTCAGATGATGAATCTTGATCCAGCAGTTACTACGTCCTCTAGTTCGGCATTTTGGTGGTAAAGAAGAGTTACCTTAAAGATGTTTTTATTTTATGTTTTTCTTGCATTTTATCTTTAGATGATGCCGTACTTCTTATTTGTGTTACTTAAAACTTGTTTGTTCTATATTTATTTTTTATGTTCATCTTTTCTATTCTATGTGATCTTCAAGTGATAAAGTTTTTCCTAAATTTCTTGGAATTTTATTCCTCCAATTTCTTAGTTTTCTTAGTTTCTTATTTGATTTTCTATATGATAATTCTTGAGGTGAACCATTCATGAGTTGGGTAATCTGTCTCTAATATTTTTCTTGCTTGATTTATAAGAATTCTTGACTACTATAGCCATAAATTAATTTTATTTTTGATACTTAGAGATAATTATATAGACTCACCTATATTGCATCCCAAAAACTTGCTTTATTACATTTTCAAGACGAAATTTTATAGACAACTTGATTTGGTTTAAAGATGAGGATAGAGCATTTCTTTGAACGTTTAAGCCTTTCAAGCCAACCCGTATTTTGAAATTTTTATCCTACTGTACTGTTTGAACCTTAACTTGTAATGAATGGAGAGAAACATTATTCACTTTCTTTCATTAAATGCACTCATTTTACCTACTTTTATGATTCTTAATAATTTCTTTTATTTTTCTATTCAAAATGTCCCTTAATTGCTTTATTGCACACAATTATTTGGTAAGGGGATATAAGGTTGGAAGGTAGTTGAATGAGGGTGATAAATTGTTTGAGTGAGTGGTGTACATTTATGAGGCAAGAAAGGGGTATTTCATCTAAATGTGTATGAAGAGACAGTCATTATACTTTGTAATAGGCACTACCCACAAACACAGCAACACAAGTACCAGTGTTATTCACTAGTGCAATTAACAAGAAGATGTAGGGATCGGACATGAAAAATGATAAGAAATACGAAGGAAATGCCTGAAAAATGTTGGCATATTGAGCTAAATTAAAAAAGAAGAACTTTTTGTTTGCTGTACAAAATTCTTCCTAGGTGCTTGCTAATTAAGTGTAGGGTTATGTTTCTCTATAAGGATGGGTGGTTTAATGTTTAAAGAGAAGTTTTATGTTAATGGTTCGCAACATTAAAGCTCTTTCTTTCGTTTTGTAATATCCTTATCCTTTCTGTGATAGCCAATACCCTAACCTAATGCACACTAGCTACCTATAAGAAATTGAGTCGAAATCTAAAATTGTGAATAAGAGACAGAGTGAATATGCGAATGTTCAAAAAAATTCTAAGAGTTTTCATGATTCAATCCGGGTGTCTTAAAAATTGTTTACTTGAATGGTTGTGCACACATATATCGGATTTCATGTCTTGAGTTTTATTAGCATTTGAGCTCTTGAATTCTTAGACTACTCCTGATGGTGGAATAGATCTTGATTATTTATGTGGACAATTGTTGAGATATATTGAGTGAATTTTTGATGAGCTTATTTCTTGTAATTCTATTTTTGCTAGAGGATGATCAAAAGCCAAGTGTAGGGTGATTTGATAATCTCATAAATATCTTAAGTTTTCTAGAACTTATAGCTTCTATCAGCATCAAGATTAAGATGGGTTGAAGAGACAGCCACAGGAGCGCAAATTCAAGAATCATGTGCTCACCAATCTTGTGCATTTACGCAGATTCCAAAAGTGAGGAGTCTAGGAGGCAAGTCGTGTGTACGTGCACATGATTCTAGGCACATGTGCGCCTATGCCTACGAGGTTGTGTGGAAATTATAATTGTTTACAGCTTTCTTTGTCTGGTTAACGTTACTCTCTTTTCTGAGGGTTTTCATGTGTTTCTTGTGGGATAAGGAAATTTAACCTTAGAATCCCTTATAAATCCTCTTTTGATAGTTGAGTTGAAAAACACAAAGTTTTTCTCGTTCATTAGTCGTAGTTTTAGCATCTTTATTATGTGTGATTTTCCATGGCCTTTTGTGCCAAAACCTCTATTCTTTGTCAAGGGAACTAAAGCCATGGATTTTTTAACGTTGTGAGACTTATCGCGTTTGATGATTCAATTCTTTATTTCAAGTATTGGTTATTTTTCTGTAATTAATTTATGATTTTTTTTCCTTTGATTGCTATTCTGCAGCATAATTAATTAATTGAATTAATTGATAGTTAGGTTAATATTGGCTGCGTTGTCAGATTTATTTTGTGAAGCAACTAGGTTTAATAATTGTTGGATTAGAGTTATTGAATCTAGGGAAAATAACAAACTAATTGACATAATCACTTGTGCTTGTGTTGTAATAGTCTAATTGATCGTTCTGAGTTCTCACGCTTCTACTTGGTTAATATTTGGCGCTTGTCTGGAATTAATTGGAAGTTAGGATTAATTGGATAGCGTGTAAAAGATTAACTAAATTTAAGGAAAGATACAAGAATAAGCTTGAATTGGAATTCGGGCTAAGTTCTTCATTCTGTGCTTGACATAGGAATTATTGTACTTTTTGCATCAATGATTGACTATCGAATTTTCAAGGTGGATGTGGACCAAGACCAATAATACTTCCTTCTCTTGATTTCCTCCAATTCAATTTCTTTGTTTTTAATTATACATGTGTTTTAATTCATTTTTCTTAACAATCCCTCCCCATTGTTACACTCCCTATGGGATAATCCTGTACTTCCACTACTATATAATCTTTAGAAGTATAAGTTTTATTTTTGGGTGCAGGACAAGACACGAAATGGCTATTACTTTACATTCTCTAGCTTTTCCCTACATTAGTAAATGTAAAATAGCATAGTTGTACTCTACAATTATATCAATAAAGCTCCCTTTTTTCCCAATAATAATAATAATGATGATGATGATGATGATGGTGGTGGTCTAAAAATTTTAGCAATTAAACCAAATAAAATTAAGTAACAACATAAAAAAACTTTACAATGCCAGAAACTAAAAGTAAGAACAAGACTTATGAACATGGTTGTTAAATTTAATAAAAACTGTGTCTCTTATACACATCTAATTATTAGAAGTAACCTTAAGAGTTGATTATGTTTTGAAAATTAGACATGTGTAAGATAGTAACGATTTGGAAATGAATGAACTTAATAGTGTATGTATAAATAGTCAACAAAATTAAGATATTAAAATCCTAAGCTTGTTTGTGATAGGTATACAAATAAAACTAAAAATAATGTCACCCATGATATTTTTCTATAACTTCTCACATAATATAGCATTTTGCTTTAACTTATAATGCGATACATTTTATCTATTGTAAATCGCGCTCAACCCGTGCGACGTAAGGGATTATATTATTCATAGAATAATCTCTTTGTTTTTAGTTAGCTAACCACCGGTATATTGGTGGGAGAGCGCTATTCACAAATTTATTAATTTTGAAAAAAGGTACAAGGAGAGGGATTAGATTAATACCTCCGTAAAAATCAAATTAATGACAAACTATCCATTAGTTCGAGCACCGGAAAACGTAATACATCTAATCTAAGAACACCCTTTAACAATGATGGAACTGTAGAAGCATTAAAAATTGAATGAACATAAGGAGCTATTGCCCAACTTATCAAGAAAATTTGTTACTGAATTAGATTCCCAGTTGGCATGTGTAAGGATGAAATGTCCCTGAGACATAAGAGAGTGAATCTGACAAATCAATGGTCTAATAACCAAGCAATAGTAGAGTTACCTAAAACCATTTGGCAAAGGACTTTGGTTTATAGGATTCAACATGGATGTCCATTATGTGTATAAGCTGACTGGCCCAAAACTAATTCTTTATGGACTTTGATTAATTTTTTTGTAGAAATTGATGAAGAAGTAGCCAATACCACAAGGTTCCAGATGTGTTATTCCTTAAGCCACATCCTTAGCTAAACCCAAAGACAACACATATGAGCCATCACCATTTAAAATTAACTAGCCCAATGGAGGACTCACCCAAGAAACAGCCAAGCAGGGAAGCCATTTTGGAGTTGAAACCTTAGCCCTAAGCATCAACTGAGGAGCCAAGAGGGGCCTCAAAGGATTTCACCAAGCTCAAATGAAAAATAGTGTGCAGAATGTTGAACAAAACAAAAAATGAAAATTGACACTTACCATCGTGAGGATAAGACGTATGAGCTAGCCAGATATGACAACAAGCAACAATCGGTAAAATTCTTACTAACTGTCCATCTAGAGACAAAACATGAAGCCACCAAAAATTCAACTTATGATGAATGGAATCCACTCGAACTCTAGGCACGTGAAGTAATGACTCCAACTCATTCCAAATATGTTGCACAAACTGACAGTTAACCAAAGAAATGATTAATAGAATCCAAAGAGTTACAAAAGCTACACTTGGATGCTAAACTTAAACCCATATCCATAAGAATTTGCGAAAATGGCAATAAATCATTCAACACCTTCCATATTAAACAAGAAAATTTGATGGAATCCATGAACTTCAAATATAGGCCTTAGACCTCATAGTATTCTTCCTTTGTTGAACAAGATGAAAGGTAGAAGAGGTGGTAAAAGTGCCATTTGATGCAATGTTCCAGAAAGGCTTGGAGCTGTCTCTTATACACATCTAGATGTGTATAAGAGATAATTAACCTCTTCGAAGTAAATTCTCAATCAATAAGAGACAGATGTCTATCCTAGCACTCGCACAATTTTAACTAGTCAAGCTCTACAATCCAGTCGATCATACGCTTCCAAACCCGCGAGAGAGTGGTTGGTGGAGTACCTAAGCAATAACGGCATCTCAAGAACCGAGCATAGAGTAACGTTGAGAAGATAAAATTCCACCAAAGATTACACAAGAAAGAAAGGTTAACATCACTCAAATTTCTAAGTCCCAACCCATATTTCTCAACAAAGTAGCATAAGTATCCCCACTTTGCGGTGCCTCCTATTTCTAAATTCCGACTCACCCCAAAAGAAATTTGCCTGAATCTGATCCAAATAAGCTATAATTGACGTAGGGAGTCAAAAATAGCCATGATATGTATGAGAATAGATGACAAAACATGTTTGATCAAGATAAGCTGACCACACAGAGATAATGACTTGTTTTTCCACCCAGCCAATTGATCTCGAACTTTATCCATCTATGAGAGTAATCTAGAGCACATTTGGACTATTCCAGAGAGGATAGGGCAGACTAAGTAAGTGAAAGGCAAGGAAGCCTTTCTAATACCCAGTAAAGTTGAGATAAGCATGATGAAAGAACAGCTAGTACAATTTTTGAAAACTAGGAAAAAACTCTTGTTAAAGTTGATCTTCTAACCCGATTCCTTTTGATAGATGTTAAGAAACTGCATGAATTTTTGCAAAGAAGTGTTATCCCCTGGAGAAAATCAAAACGTCATTAGCGAAAGATAAATAAATAAGGGTAGCCTCGTGGAACCATGTATAGTTGGATAACTCCTTGTTGCACAAGGGATTTCAATCTCCTTAACAAAGCCTCAAACGAGAGAATATAAGGCAAAGGAGATACAGGATCACACTACTTTACCCCACAACATGACTGAAAAGAATTCCTTTACTCATAGCATTTAAAAGACCCGATGTGTATATTAGACAGTGCTAATGCTTTGCCATCTTTGATTTCAAAGGATGCTGAAAACCAAACTAGTGAAGAATTGCTTGCAAGAACACCCATGACACCCGATCAAATGCCTTCATCATATCAAGTTTTAAAGCCATGTTATAGCCTCTAACTTTACTTGTCTAAGGAACCAAACAATTCCTGAGCCGAGAGAATACTTTCAGCCGCCGTCCTTCCAGATACAAAACCTGACAGCTCCTTTGAAATCAAAGATGGCAAAGCCTTAGCAAGTCGATTAGCGAAAATCATTGTAAAAATCTTGTTAATAAAGTTACAAAGAGAAACAGGATAGAAATCATTAAAAAAAGATTGGTTGTCTCTTTTGGGAATGTGCACTATCTGGATACTGGAGATAATCCTAGGAAGAGGAATCACTTCAAAAAAAAAACTCTTGAACTACCTTGTGCAAATCATCCGCAATAATATACTAGAGCACTTGACATAAAACAATCAAGTAAAGCCATTCGGACCCGGGTACTATTACGATCCATATCGATTTAAGAAGCTCATTTTGTTGATCATCCATCACTAATAGAGGGATGTAATCAAGCAAACTATGCATACATTGATCATCAATGACTGAACCCGAGAACAAGTTCTGATGAATCAATATCCTGAGGAGAATCTCAATCCAAACTCTCGATGAATTTTTTATTCTTTGGATCACAATAAGACCTCTTAATCATCAACGAAGCATAAAAAAATGTGGTATTGGCATTCCCTTCAAAAAGCCACTTACATCGAGATTTTTCGCCAAAATATTTCTGATGCTTTCTTGAATCAATCATGGATTGATCAGGATATTGATCATAATTGTTCTCGGGTTCAGATATTGGGAAATTTCAAACCTTCTTTCTAAGTCTTTGACTAAAGATTCTGCATTATTAATCTAGTCAAAAATATTACCGAACACCATAGAATTCCAATGTCTTAGAGTAGTTGTTAGTCGTTTGAGCTTCCATGCAAAAACATGCAAACCATTAGCCATTAGCCATAATAGTAACCCTTCAATCTGTAGCTACAAGATCCATAAATGAGTCTCTAGCTAATTCAGTATACTAAAAATGAAATGGTTTTGGCACAGGAGAATCCCAAGACTGAATTTGGAGAAGAAGCAGTGAGTGATCAGATCCCGCTCTATTAAAATTTTGTTCAACTTGCTAGTCTGGAAAATCAAAAACCATAAAGAATTAACTAGAAGCCAGTCAAGCCTCTTCCAGATAGTTCATCCCTGTCGAACTATAGACCAAGTAAAGCTACTACCCAAAAAAGATAGTTTAATAACTCCATAATTATGCACAACCGCATTAAACTCCTCAATATATGTAAAGTCCTGAGCCAAAGAGCTAATATATTAAGAATTATAAGAGTTAATATTAAAATCTCTCCCTAAAATCCAGGGTGCATGAATATCCTAGGCCAAAGATCTTAACACAGACTTGAGCTCTCTATACTCGACGCCAGTGCAATTGTGCATAAACAAATGTAGCAAAAACTGTATTGTCCCAAGCATCATTTATAACTTTTAGGTGAATGAACTTATCTAAGTTATGCAACATGAAAATGAGAAGCACCATTCCAAAAATCCAAATTTTTTTGAAGGATTAAAGTGACATAATCGAAACCCTAGCCGAGTACAAAAATTTTCAGTCTGCAAAGCATTAATTCAAATTCTGACAACAACAAAAAAGGAAATATTGTGAATTTGAATTAATTTTTTTAGATGCTTAAGCGTTGATTTTCTAGCAATGCCGCGGACATTCCAAATAAGAGCTTTAATCATTGAGAATTTGGAATAGGAGATTAAGCGAGGGATTGTAGAGCTTGACTAGTTAAAATTGTGCGAGTGCTAGGATAGACATTATGCTTATGAATCCGCTTTGGAGATACTAGTTGAGAAGCCATTTGATGATTATTAACAATTGTAGACCAGCTTGGAAGTCTTTTCAAAAAATCATGGAGCACTCCATTCAAGACAACTCGAGAATTAAAATCCCTCTCAACAATGTCTGAATCTAATAGGGAATCAACAATATCATCTTCCATAAATCGGTTTCCTTGATCTACATCCCCAAAATTTGTCACAATGGTCATCACGGAGTTCAAACCCAATGTGATTTGCTAGTGGGAAGGTGGTTCCTCCATCAACATGTGTATGGTGTCTGGTTACATGCAAGCCATGCATGTCAACCCTAGCTTCATACAAAGAAGTGTCAGTGTGTAGCACCTTCTCAGCCAATTGCAGAACGAGTTGAATCACCTTCTCAGCCGATTTATCTAAAACCATAGCAAATTGAGAATAAGTTGGTATTAAAGCCCTCTTCTACTGAGCCAAACCTTATGAACTAGATGAAACTGTAGGTTCCTTTTCGAGTGTGTGTTTTTGTGTCACTTTAGGAACCAAAGTTGTTTTGATATATTAGGGTTTTTTTCCAATGGCTCCTTAACAAGCTCCTCAGTTGGCTTAGGGATGATAATTGAATCTTTCGATTGCCACTTTGATTGTTATTCAGTGTTCGACTTAGGATCAGTAACTGGAGGATGTTCAACTAGAAATCCATTTTTGAGTGACTCATTTTAAGGTAATGTTTGCAATAATCTAGTACATCTTCATATTGAACCGATTGCCATTTACTTTTCGTCATTGCTGTCTTCATCGAGTATAGATCAGCAAATGTAGTTTTGTAACATCAAGATCAACAAACACCCATGCCTTTCCTAGACAATGCCAAATGTAGTTGACTCATCAATCTTCAATGGATTCCTCACCAAATAAGCAATAGATAATAAAGCAACTTTATGAAATAAGTGAGCTGGTAATGCATCAAATGTAATCCAAACCAGTGCAATGGAGGATTTTGCATCCAAATCAAAATTCGGCATCCATTTAAAAATCTGCATAGTGAAACCCTAAGAGTTAAGAGAACCTGTACACCAACAACGTAGATAATCCTCTTCCAAATCAAATTTGATGACAACATGGTGATTGTCTAGTAACCCTATGGAAAAAGAGCCTAAATAACCGATTCTCTGAATATCATGCAGTAATGACTTCACTGACAGCCAACCCCTAGAGAATTTCCCAACCAATGCAATGCTACTGATTATGGCATTTAAATTATGTAGTTTTTCAAAATAATTTGTGAAAAAGTAAAAAACAAATTGCAATTATTTCTAGATTAGAAAATGAAAACAAAACTTATACCAATCAAAAGCATACTTGTAAATGGAGAAAATGTACATTGAAATTAAATTTTAAATTTTAATATAATCACATCATTACCCAAAAATGACGTTGAAAGTATGCAAAGAATAAATTACTTTAAAATTTTGTTATCCTTTCTAAAATTATGATATGTGTGTGTGTATGTGTATGTGTGTATATACACACACGCGCACGCGCGCACACACACATAAATATATCTTGATTAATATTGGAGGCATTTTCCTGAAGTTACAATAGGAAATATAATTAATGAGTAATTTATACCGAAAGTCATAAATTATTCAAGAGTATGGACCTGCTATAATTTAAACCCTGTTTAAATTAGGAAAAATTTTGTTAGTATAAATTCAAACTATCAAGTGACTAAACACCTTGATAAGAAAAACTTGGTAAAATTCTACAACTACACTATGCAAGGACCAAAATTTTTAGGAAAGAATTTGAGCAGGAACGAGAAAAAGAATGGATAATCGAATCCAAAACATGTTCTAAATTTGGGTCAAGTTCAAAGTGATGAAGCCCCATGATAAGGTCATAAAAAGCAAGGAGTGAATTTGGACACTGTTTGGCATTTCGATCATAACTTTCTTGTCCGAGCACCGTTGAGGTGATTCAAGATGCATTGGAAAGCTAAGAGAGAGAGCTACAACCTTATGATTTGCATTTTCTAAAATTCTATCAATATCAAGGTCAAATTTGAGGTTGAAATTAAAGCAACTTGCAGAGTTGCACACATGCACGACCCAAGGCCTGCACATGTGCGCAAATTCCAGTGAGCAAAATTTATAGTAGTCCCTTCTCACACACATGCACAAGAAATTTGCGTTCATGTGCGCACGATGTACTTCAAGTTATGAAAATTAGTTTTTTTGGAACTTTTCTCTACCCGGTTGGATTCCTTTATGAATTTTATTGTATTTCTATTATATAAGGGGTCTAAACCCTGATATATCCCCTATAAATACCCCATTGTGAGGGAGTTGAACATACGTAATAGCCATTAGTTAGAATAGACATTAGAATAGAAAATTCCTTAGGTTATGGTTCTCAGGGTTTCCTCTTCTTGTTCAGGACTTTAACCATATCAACTCTTGTTCTGGCTATGCTATTGAGTTTGCTTTCTTTATTTAAATTCAATTCAATTCCAGTTCTTATTTCAATTCCATAGTTTTAATTTAATTTTATGGCATTTACTTTTTTGGTTTATTTATTTAAGTTTTCTTTCTATAAATTTTATTGCTTTATCTAGTTTTAATTAGTTTTGGTAATCATTCTTAATTTCTTTGTAGTTAAAATTAATTTTTGGTTAGGTAGAACAAAATCTTGCAATTAAATTGTCTAACTAGAAAAAGATTCGTGAACCCTAGTACTTGTCCAATAGTACTAGTGGGAACGATCCTTACTCACCCGATCTACAAAATACCTCGTATCCTTGCAAGCGTGTGTGGGTATTGATTAGGGTTATTAATGCTCAATTACAACTTCTTTGTGAATTGAATTACCTAATCAATATCCACCAAAAAAGTTTTTGGCGCCATTATCGGGGACCACTCTGTCTCTTGGCACAATATTAGGTTTAGTGATCCTAACTAGATTAGAACTTTTTATTTTTTTTATTTATAATTGGTTTTTTTCTTTTTAATTTTTCTTTTGGGTTCATGATTTCAAATTCAAACTTTGGACTTTTTCTTGTAGTTTATGGTAAATACTAGTTCTTCCAAACAACCACAACATCCAAATGATTGGGAGATTAAATGAACACTAACTAGAAACCACAGGAATCGAGCCAAGGATTGAATATAATGGAGAATCCAAATCCCAATGTTGGGGACCAAGAAGAGCTAACGAGTAATCATGGTAGTGGTGGTAATGCTAACCACCGACCCATGGTTTCTAGACACAATACCAAATTTTGAGTGGACAAGTTCTAGCATTGCCCGAATACCTATATAAGCCAACAACTTTGAAATCAAGCTAGCTTTGTTTCAAGCTCCAAACCCACAATAAGTTCGGAGGTGGGCCAAACAAGGATCCCTATACTCATTTGGTGAATTTTGAAGAATTATGACTTAAAGTGTCTACATCATGCCATTCCATTATGGCTATAAGCACAGATGTTCTATAATGGATTATTCCCAGAGACAAGATTGATCGTCAATGCAAGCGCAGGAGATGATTTTCTTTTTAAAACTCCAAAAGAGCCACAAGAGCTACTGGAGAGGATGGCATCAATGCATTACTACCATGGAACAATTACTCCTTTAGATAGGCAACGACCACAACTACTAGTCTATCAATTGAATGCCCAAAGATAAAGGAGGTTTGATTAATCACAATGATGTCTTCTTAGACGATCAATCTTGTCTCTGTCTCTTATACACATCTAGATGTGTATAAGAGACAGGTTATGTACAAGATTCCAGTAAACACTGAGATTCAATATCTTAATAGTACAGATCTGTACTTGTGATTTTTGTGAAGGAAACCATCAAAATGGAATTTGTGATACACTCATCCCACAAAGTGGGCAAGTTCAGTTTGTTTTGAATCAAAATTCACGGCCAAGGAATCAGCCAAATTCTTATGGTAACACCTACAACCCATCGTGGCATAATCATCCAAATTTCTCCTGGACTAATCTAAACAATATTCAAAATCTATCCTTCCAACCCAACCAGCTGCAGTCAAATTCTTC
This sequence comes from Cinchona pubescens, assembly GCA_025175665.1. Classification (NCBI taxonomy): domain Eukaryota; kingdom Viridiplantae; phylum Streptophyta; class Magnoliopsida; order Gentianales; family Rubiaceae; genus Cinchona; species Cinchona pubescens. The sequence goes on from JANKKI010000506.1 coordinate 60,967, forward strand.
CAACCGAGCTTCATCTAGACTACATCAACCACTGCACCAAAGGAATTTCCAAAACGTTCCTCCTCAACAAAATAACATCTACCAACCTCTACTGTCAAGACACCTACCTCTTTTTCTCTTTTTTTTTGAGAATCTGCAAACACCCAAAGTAGGTGTAGTTTATTCAATGAATCATAATTTACAATGCCTTATGTACGGGCAGCCCGAGCATCCAAGCGCAACAATCCACTAATAGGCCTAGGGAGTGTGTCTTAGTTATACTCTAGATAGAAAGGATAAAAAATGCCCTCATTTACTAGCCTATCCGCCACATGATTCGCCTCTCGGTAAACATGTGAAAAAGTAAAATGCCTATCTAACGTGAAGGCTTTGATGAATTGACATTGCTGGTCAATGTTCCATGGTGTCTTAGATTCGTGCATATAATTATATGCAGTATAAGCTAGGGAGTCGAGTTCCACTTCTACTTCCATGAGCTGCAATTGTGCACAAAGTTTGAGACCATCCACCAAGGCAGATGCTTCCGCTTGTAAATTGGATTGGAGAATATAACTATTGCTAAATGCTTTGATCAGGTTTCCAGGGTGATCTCTAATAACTCCGCCACCGGCCGCCAACCCTGGATTTTCCCTTCACAACATGCACATGTTGCAACTCCAAATACTTATCTTCACTGTATAAGGGACACATCTTGACCGCGAAAGCTCAAATCTACTTGTCTCTTAGAATTTGACAGCAAATTAAAAGAGAGAAAAAGATGCCATCAGCTGTTCCAGTCCTATGAAGTGGTTGAATGATAGAGATGCTTCGCAACTGGGAACATATGTGAGTAATGATGTGTCAAGATGTGGTGAAATGACCTTCAAAGATTGCCATATTTCGTGCTTTCCATATGAACCAGCATACCAAAGATGGCATAAGCTTCTGGACAGCAACAAGGGTTTTGGAAGGAAGGTCATGCCACCACCAAGAATTGAGTTTACCTAGTATTGTGGAGAATGGGGGAAAAAGCACTTCAAGCCATGATTCAAAGTATAGCCAAATGCTGCTGGCGAATTCACATCCTACAAAGAGGTGATCCAAAGTTTCCAGATTGTTGCAAAAAGAGCATTTCGAAGCCAAAGAGACTCCCAAGTTGATTATTATGTCGTCAAGGGGAAGTTTTTCTGTTCAGAAGTCGCCACATGAAGATAGAAATCTTGACTTGTAGCCTGCCATCCCATATCATTTTTTGAGAGAGCATGGAAGAATGTGAGGGGAGGGTGGATGAGATTGAAAATTTACCATTTGTTGAGAGAGTCCACACTAACTCGTCTGGTTCATTAGATATCTGGATAGCACTTCCATGAAGGAGCTGCCTTAGTTTTTCTAGCTGTTGACGTGAATAATGGTCATTCAAACAAGAAAGATTCCAACCAGACAGCTGCGGTACAATCCTCAAATCCGAGTCAAACCTCACTAGTTCTGTCTCTTATACACATCTAGATGAAATAGGGGCCCTGTGGGCAGCCATGTATCTTAACCAAAAAGAGGATTGTCCATTGCGTATCAAGAATAGAAAGCTGCGTTCTGCTTCTTGTTGACTTTTTAGCATGCACTTCCATATGTACGAGTCTTCTTGTCCCTCCTGTATCAGGCGAGGGTGGAAATGACAATATCTTGCTTGCATGAATGTGCACCACAAGGAATCTACCCTTCCAAACTTTCTACCACAACTTGGTACAAAAACCTTTAGCCAAATCCGATAATGAAACAATCCCAAGTCCATTTGCCTCTACTGGACAACAAATTGATTTCTATGCGGCCTAATGGTGTTTACTACCCAATTTCGAGTTGCCCCAGAAGAAGTTATACAAATCTCCATGTGTATGATAACATCTTTACGAGGTTGGAGCATTGTGAAGAAGATATTGGAATGCTACTGAGAACATGCTTTATCAAGATTAATTTACCTTCGGGAGATAGAAATTTTGTTTGCCACCCAGCAATCCTAGAGGTTATACACATCTATCAGGCTGTAAAAGAGACAGGATTTGATCCATTCAAATTTGCAGCTTCACGGGCAGCCAAGGTATGTAAAAGGAAGGAACCATTGTACAAAACCTGTTTGGCATTGAATCATCCTTACTCTTGAAAGTGGAGAATTTTTGGGCATGTAGAAAGAACTTTTGGACTTGTTAAAGAGCTGCCCGGATGCCGGAAGCTTCAAATTGAGTGAGATATTCCATAAGGCTTTTGATAGACTTGGCCTCTCCCTTTGTAAAAATAACTATGTCATCCGCAAATGCTAGGTAGGTGATTGGTTGGCATTTCCTCGGCAATACATAATCTGATATTTATACAACATCTTTGTTTATAATCCTCGTGAGAAGGTTTCCATTGCAATTATGAAAAGGAGAGGTGATAAGGGGTCTCCTTGGCAAACACCTCTGGTGGACTTGAAAAAGCCTTTCAGGGAGCCATTGAGAAGGATGGAGAACCAGCAATTTTCTAACACATTCTTCAAGATACACTCTAAGCGCTAAATGAGTTTTCGTTGAACTGTATAAAGGAAAACCAAGAGAGGCGATCAAAGGCCTTTGCTAAATCTGTCTCTTATACACATGTTAGATCATCTGGTTTTCCGGTTTATGAACTCGATAATCTCCTAAACCAGAATATGTTATTGGTGATGTCTCCACCTTGTACATAACCTACTTGCTCCTGAGAAATAATTTTGGATAGCACTAAAGATAATCTATTAGCCAATATCTTGGTGCAAATTTTATTGAAAAAAGTACAAAGGCTAATTGGTCTAAAGTTATCAAAAGATGAAGGGTTCATAATTTTTGGGATCAATGCTATGAGTGTGCTGGTAAAAGCTCTGGGGAGCGGCTATCCTTTCAAGAGATCTTTCACTGCATTGTGAAGGTCATTTTGTATGATTTCCCAGCATGTGGTGAAAAATACTCCATTAAAACCGTCCATTCCAGCAGCCCCGTGTGGGTTAAGGCCAAAAGTTGCCTCCTTGAGCTCGTCCATGGATGGCTCGGCAAGCAGCTTTTTGTTATCCTCTTGTCTCTTATACACATCTAGATGTGTATAAGAGACAGCCTTACAAAGAGGTCCCTCAAGATGTTCAATTTGTGCCTCTTTGTAAGGAGTGAGGAATGAAAGAATTTTGAGTTTTGATCTCCTTCTTTGAGCCATTTCATGCCCGATTTTTGTCTCCAGAAACTTTCTTCTTTGGTAAGGCATTTGGCATGTTTGGCTTGTGCATGGGCAAGTGCAATTTGGTTGTGTTGAATTGGCTGTTGCAAACAGGTAGTTTCACACTGTTTGACTTGCAACTCAGCTTTCTTCACCTTGTCAAAAATGTTACCAAAGATGGTGTGATTCCAATTCCTTAATTCCGCCTTTAGCCTTTTGAGCTTTCAGGCAAGAATTTTAAGTGGGCTGCCCAAACAGTGAAGATGCCAATTATCTTTGACAACCTGCATGAAGAGAGGGTGGTTAGTCCATGCATTTAAAACCTAAACTTCTTTGGCCCAAATGACACTCCATTTGCTGTCTTGAGGAGCAGCGAAGAGTGATCCGAACACGTTTTGAGCAAATGTTCCACCGTGATTTAGCTGGAAGGTAGATAGGAATGCCTGATTGCATACATAACGATCAAGTCTTTTCCAAACCAAGTTGCCAAACCTATTACCCCTCCAAGTGAATTTGTAGCCCTGATATGCCATGTTCATAAGGCCACAATCTAGGAGGCAATCGTTGAATTCATTTAAGGCTTCAAGGTCCACCAAAGAAGAGCCCTTAAACTCATCTGAATTGGAGATTACATTGAAATCCCCCCCACCAGCCATGGATTTGAGGATTGTACCGCAAGAGTTGTTGCCATAAACTTCTTCTTTCGTATTTAGTACATTTAGCATAAATGAATGTGGCTAGGATATGATGTTGGAGTTGATTAGAAGAGATGGAAACATGCATGAGCTGGTCCGAGCTTACCAATGTAGAGACTGCAAATATTTGGTTCCAGAAAAGCCAAATCCTCCCATTAGGGCTGGATATGCAGCTGTCAAAGCTTAACCTACGAGCAAAGGAATGAACCAATTTTTGTCAACCATCGGTTTATCTAACAAAGCAAGGATTTTTATTTTGTGTTCTTTCATTAACAATTTTATTCTTCGAATTGAGGGTTTATTATTCACCCCTCGAATGTTCCATACCAAAAATAGTCCATTAATTAAGGGAGGAGGATGGCGGTTATGGAGAGCCTCGTTCGCATCCGAGGCATGGTATAGGTGCGTTTCCTTCTAATCTTTTTCTTTGGGGCAGACCTACTTTCAGGCAAGTTCCTTAAATCCGTGAGGTGTTGTGTCAACATGGCTGTTATTTCTCGTGGGTTATCTGTGTCTAAAAAGTAGCAAGGAAGCTCCTCCATTATTCGGACTGCTGCAAGGGCTTGGTCATCATTTGTAAGAAGTTGAGTTGGCTGCTCCCATTATTCCGCTTATGTGTCTCATTTGGAGGAATTGGCTGCTCTTTTGAATGGGTCAACTCTATTGCTTAGATAAGGATAAGTCCAGGTTTGTTATTATGTAGGTTGAATTGGTCAACCCTTTTTCCAATGGATTAGGATATGCTGAATTGACAGGCTTGTTTGAGGAGTTGCAACCACCTTATCTTCTGTTGAATTCCAGGTTTGTTGGGGGCCAAAGTGGTGGTGGTTCAGCCACCGGATTGGTGGCAACCGCCACTTTTGGTGTCAGAATTTCAGAAACTCCTTGTTCTTGATGTTGTCCCGCCTCCATGGGTTGAACCGTGGTGAGATCATGTTTTGTATCTACTCCCATTGGGTTTTTGTTTGTTGTCAACTAGTTCTCTGATGAAGGAAGTGAAACTTGAAAATTCAAAGTCATCCCATCATTTTCGCGTGAAGGTGATACAGTTCGCTTTGGAACAAGGTCCAAGCTTCATAGTGATGCTTCACTGCAGTCCAACATTTGGATTGATGTCTTTGTGTGATTCTTCATGTGCTCACTAAGACCCGTTGGTTTGTTTGCCAACACCGGCTCTCCTTTCCTCTATGTTTCGTTGGTGTGGCCTATTTTCTTGCACTTTGTACAGTAGCATGGCACTTCTTCATTAGCTGATTTTTTGCCAAATGCCTTCCTTACCAACCCCCAGCCAAACTCTAGAAGGGAGCTCGGAAAGGAGGTCGACTTCCATGCATACTTTTGCAACACTTGGCTTGGTGAAAATTACACGGTTGATGTGTATAAGTTTGACAGGAGTCCCAACCACTTAAGCGAGGCTAAACATGGCATGTTTGTTGAAGAAGAATGATGGAAGACTTCAAATTCCAGTCAAATCCTTTTGGGAACTATGGATGGTTCCTCTTTGGTGGTAAAAAGTGGATGCCACTTGAGAATTTTCATGTAGTATCCATTGGTTTACAAATGGATACTTCATGCAAGCATCTCAAATAATTCTCTCCAAAGAAAATCTGATAAGAATGTGCTTGTAGTCAAGGTATCCGATGGTAAACTCTCATTTGAAACCAATGGTATGAAAGCTTTTACGGAGTAATTCCATATTTGGCTTACCCCTCAGAAAGTTACCAACCAGTATGTATCGAAATGGTGCAGCAAACTGTCGTATTCAATTTTCTTCATTGGAGAAAAATATTGCTGGTTCTCCCTTGTGCGATTGGAGGGCCTTCAATGGATTGTTGGAATTTGGGGTTTGAATGTTCAGATTTTGGCCAGCCGAGAGTACTTGTGCAAAGGATTTGGGTTGCCCTTCAACAGTGACAGAAAGGCAGCTTGATCAGCCACACCGAGAAAACAAAGTGTAATAGGAATATGTGGATTTTAAGCTTTAGAGTGATGGGTCTGTCATTAGATAATGAGGAGAGAATTTTTTTCAATGTCTTATGTAATTCAAGACACCTACCTCGAAATCCCAATTATTCTCCACATGTAAATCATGATCAATCTACTGAGGATAATTTGACGAGGGACTTTGAAGCTTTGCGGAAAGAGTATGAGAATTTGTGAGTTTCTATAAGGAATATGGAACTGCAACTTGGACAATTAGTTCAGCAAAGTAATGAAAGACCTATGGGAGCATTGGGAAGCGACACAATTCTGAATCCAAAGAAGCAATGCAATGCTATTTCACTAAGGAACGGAAAGGAATTCGGTGTACAAAATGACAAGAAAAATACACATAAGGAAGTAGATGAGCAAAAATCTGAGACAAGTAAAGATAAACTTGAAGCTGAAGGTGAGAAAGAGAATATGGCGAAAGGGAATGCAATGAAGGAGTCAAAGGGACAACAAATAGAGAACCTGTGAAATTGGATCCTACAGTGAAAGTGCCATTTCCTCAACAACTCGTTGATCCAAGAAAGGAGGAAAAAGAAAAACAATTCCACAAGTTCCTCGATATGCTTAAAAATCTTAATGTAAACATCCATTTGGTTGATGTTCTTCACATGATGCCTAATTATGCTTGGTTCATGAAGGATCTCTTGGCTTTGAATTGGGGGGGATGATGATGAGACAGTTTGCCTTAATGCCAAGTGCAGTTCTATTGTTCAATGAAGATTACCCCTAACTTCAAGGATTTCGGTAGTTTCTCTATACCGGTGAACATAGGAGAACACACGTTGTATCGATCATTTCGTGATTTGGGGGCGAGCATCAATATCATGCAAAAGACCATCTATGATAAGCTAGGGATCACAAATACACAACCAACCAACGTTAGACTCCAATTGGCAGATTTGTCTGAGATAAAACCATATAGCCTCTTGGAAGATGTGCTTGTTCAAGTGAAAAAGTTGGTTTTTCTTGTTGATTTCTTGGTGTTCAACATCGACGAGAATAATGAAATTCTGTTGATTACAGAGAGGCCATTTTATCAACCGCACATACTTTAATTGACATTAATAAAGAGAAGTTAATTTTGCGAGTTGATAATGCATATGTTGAAATTGATGTTTTTAATTATGATGATAATGTCCCAATTTTGTAGAAAAATATGCTAATTATTCCCTTGATTCATTCATTAATAGGTTTGACGACAAGGTAGCCAAGATGGGTCAAGGAGATGTGTATAAGAGACAGTATGAAACCATGCCATGAGTCTTTCACATGTCTCTTATCATCCATCCGGTGGTTTTTTTCTTATGACACAATGTTGATGCCATCTCATAGATGTGTATAAGAGACCAGGGGTTTTAGGAAAAAATTTAAGTGAGATAGTTATTATAAGGGCGAGAATGTGTATAAAAGATTAAGATAATTGATACTATCAGAAAATCCATGGAAGCAAGTTGCAAGTTCAAGTTCGATGAATGAAGCTTCATGAGTAATGAATATTGCTGTTAAAATTTTCCCATTGAAGCCAAAAAGAAAATGATGGCAAAGAATCCTTAAGTGCTTAAGCTGATCTCAAGTGCCGAAGTCGAGCCAAAGACTATAAGAAATGGCGCTTCTTGGAAGGTAACCCAAGCTTTTGTTACTTTCTTATTGTTCTTTTCATTTAGTTACTTAAATATGTTAGGTCGTGTTTATTTTCTTTTTCTTAATTTCTTAATGGGTTTAACATTGTGTTTTCGTTTGTGTTCATGACGTGTTTCAACTAACTTCATGGACATTTATGCCAGTATACACACTACACCAACCGTTCTATAAGCCAGAAAAGCTTTTAAGAAAAGGAAAATAAAGCATCCTAACATTTTGAAAAATATACAATCTAGTCTGTGTATAAGAGACAGTGTAAAAAAGTAGAAACATCAAACACATACTCCTAGATACACATAAAGACTTGGTTAAGATTCCAACTTTTAATTTCACCATTATCTAAGTCATTTGAGCCTTTCAAGCCATCCCGTAATGGAATTTTATCCTTAGTATCCAATTTTAGCCTTAATTTGTAATAAATGGAGAGAAATGCCATTCGTTTTTCATTAAAACTCATTTGACCAACCTTTTTAAGCTTAATGAATTCTTTAATTTTTCTATTTCAAAATGTCCCTTAAGAGCTTTGATGCAGACAATTAATTATTACAGAGATAATAGGGTGAAAGATAGTTGAATGAGGGTCGAATTTATAATAGACAAGCAATGAACATTAATGGGGCAAGAGATACTGGGAGAAATTGAGAAGAAGTTTTTTTATAAGTGCAGGTAAAACCTATCACTAGTACCTGCCTTGTTGAGATACAGCAAGTGCCTATCACTTGTAGCTGTATTTGTATGTTGTGCCTATCACTGGTATCTGCATTGGTGTGTTTGAGGGTAATGTCTATAACTTGTACCATCTAGTGGACATTAAAAATTTTGATAAATAAATGTCCGAAAAAAGGTTTGGGCATGTTGGGTTGAAATTGAAAAAGGAAGATTTTTTGTTTGTTGTATGAAATTTTTATGGGTTTGTTTGGTGATTATGTGTGGGGTTATTTTTGTATAGGATTGTGTATAATGTTTAAAAAGAAGTTTTATTTTAATGTGTAAAGACAGTATTAATTTAAGACTCTTTCTTTGTCTTGTGATATCCTTCTCCTTTCCATGATTAGCCAATACCCTAGTCTATCGTTGCAAGCTAAAAATTTTGCCTGATTTAAATTGAGTGGGTTGTTTATATTAGTAGAAATATCGTTGCAAGCTAAAATCCTGCCTGATTTAAATTGAGTGGGTTGTTTATATTAGTAGAAAGATATAAGAAAAGTGAGTTATGCGGTGTTCAAAAAAATTTTAAGAGTTCGCATGATTTGACCCTAGTGCTTGAAAACTAAGTTTTTTATTGAATGGCTATATTCACACACACACCAGATCTTAAATCTAATTTTATTCAAATTAAACTCTTGACTTCTCATTGAATGGATTACTCTTGATAGTGGATTGGTTCTTATTATTTATCTGGACAATTGATAAGATATGGACAATCCTTCACGGAAATAATCCCATACTTTATCAACAAACACCAATAAAAATTTCATACAACAAACAACAAAAAATCTTCCTTCTTCAATATCAGCCCCACACACCAACCTTTTTCCGGACATTTATTTATCAATTCGTGCATGTGCACTTAAAGACCCAGATGTCAAGGTTTTCATGTCCAACATCAAAACTTTAAACTTCGGCCCCCAATTCAAAGATGAAGGGAAGAGGGAAAAGAATGGGGGCATATGGGTTTGGGAGCATTTGATTTGGACAGAAAAGAAAAGAAAAGAATGGTTGATTTTTTCATCATTTGGGTCCTTCAGATGAGGAGGGAAAAAGTAGAATTGGACTGATTTGGGCAGATAGTTTTGCAACTTCAGTTTAAAAACTATTTTCATCCAAATTAGAGTTACATGGAAGGAAAATGGTCACAAGGCTATCTAAAATTTTTCAAAATGTCACCTATCTGGCTTTGCCCATAAAGAAACCTATAAAAGAAAATTTCTATTAACATACATATCTCAAATCATTTGATTTCTTTCTCAAAACTCTCAAGAAGATTATAATCCATTCTTTTTTGTTCTCTTCTCTTATCTTCGCTTCACTCATAACTTAAATTTTCCCCTATTTTCTTTTCTGCCCTAAGTTCCCGAACTAGGCCTAATTACATTTAGCTCATAAGTGATAACGGGGAAAAATATATGTTTAGTCCCTAATATTAGGGCTAATGAATAAATTGATCTTATAACATCTAGATGTGATAAGAGACATTAAAGTTTCCTCGATTAGTTAGAATTTAAACAAAGTTGAACAATTGACTGGAAATTAAAATTTTTAACAAATTGGCCACGTGCTGGTCACGTGGCGGTTATGTAAATGTCTAAAAAAATTAGAAACCCAAATAAAAGTCCAAAATCTTTAAAAATCAGAATAAAAACTTGAAACTCTCATTCACCTCTAAACTCTCATTCTCTCCCTTACAATAAATTATCTCACTCAAATTTTATTCCTAAAACCCCAAACCTGTACCGCTAACAATGGAATCAATGAAGATCTACGAATGTGGAAGAAAGGCTAAAACGATCGGGAAATTTCTTAGATTGGGAAGGATTTAAAAATCCTTCTCAGTTTGAGAAGGAATTTGATTGGCTTCAAAAAGTAGGCAACTCGCATGAATGAGCGGCGAGTTGGCTCTCCACGTGGAGAAACGAGCGAGCACTCAATTAAGAATATGTGAGCTGGCCTCTATATAGGCTAGCTCGCATAACCTTTCCGATACTATTATTTTCTCTCATCCTTTCCGTATCACTCTTCAATTTTCCTTTCAGTTTTAACTTTAGTACTAATAAATTGGGTTATGGCCAATGTCATGAACAACATAAAAGGTACGTTCATTATAAATAATATGTTTAATATTTGTAGATTACCTAACCATTTGTTTTATTTTTTTTAATACGTCATCAACACCAACTTGCATAGGGGTTAAGGGAGCTGGGTCGTTTGATGTCAAAGCTACCCTGCTTGCAATCCTCTTATGCGAGGTGGCTAGTTTTAAAAACAAAAAGAAAAAACCTTCACAAAAATGTGAATTTTTTTTCTTCCCAGACTAAGAAATACTCCAAAATGATCACTTAATGAATATATGGTAATCCCGGGAAGACATACTTTTGTTGTAATAGATGGCAAGTATGTTTTGGGTTATAATTTTTAGATTTAATTTCTTTAAATATGTGAAATTTTTTGTTGGATCTTAACCAAGTCTTTATGTCTATTAGGAGGTGGTGTTTGATGTGACTTTTTTATAGTGGCATGCCCCAGCAATGTGCCGAAAGTCATGTGCTCCACCTGATTTGGTCAGAAGTATGAATGTAAAGTATCAGAGATTGAGGGACTTAAACAGAAAGAAGGCTGATTTACAGACTGTTAATGAGTCTTTTTGATCTTGCTAAAATGGTTATCTTACAACATGTAGCAAGTGTGGATGTATGGGGTTTCAAATAAGGTTGTAATGTGACTGAAATCCTTCTCGTTATTATTGTAGTTATTTCTATGTTTACGATTGTAATTCCACATATAGTTGGTTGGGTATTTAATTAGCGTCTATTAATTTTATTTTGTTGGCTAAAATGAGGTTGTCACGTTTATCCACTTTTCTAGATATTTGTTAATAGATGGATAAATATGTTTTGGCAACGAAGGGTTCAGACCTTCGTAATGGAGTAATTGAATTCAGTTTCCATTTCGTATGAAGTTGTGGTGATTGTGGTAAGTTGTAATATAAGGTCTGTATAAGTTAAGTAAATGTGATATTTAAGACATTTATTTTGATTAATTAGCAACTTTCCAGTTACAATTGTCAACATAATTGAAGAATTTTCGTAACATTTGTAACAGTAAAACTAATTTACAATCATACATGGAATATGTACAATATATTTTTGTAATCATAAATTGTGTCATAATTGTTTGACTAACAATTTGATTTTTGTTTGTTGAGATCAAAAGTAGAGAGATAAGGAGTGTAACTGATTTTGTATATTATATATTATTTATCTTACAAAGAAGGGGTGAGGCCATATTTGTAGACATTTGCTAGGGCTCTGATCCCTAACTAATCCAGAGTCTGGTCGATCAAATCTTTGACGGTTGGCATAATCGATCAAACGTTAATGTTTATCAGATCAGCATAAGTGTCTAGCTGATCTTAGATTAAATTTAAAGTTAATTTTAAATTTTCCTTAATGAAATAAATAAAATTTCATGTAGACTCTATGCTAACTTGTTATTTTATGTATATCATGCGTATGTATCATTTCGATTCGTATCACAGAGCCGATATAGCCCAAAACACATCTTTAGTTAGTCATCCCCGAGGTATGTTCCATGCCTTGTTTCATTTAATTGGAACCATTGGATATCATACATGACCCACTTAAAAAAATCAAAATTACAAGCTTGTTTTTCGAAGACCGATCCGATACACTAGGCCCCTTGGTCTCTTAACAAACAATTCTTCCACGAATTTCTCAACCCTTAATGTCACATTCTCTATTCATGTGCCTATTAAATGGCATGTCTTTTCGACTTTCAGCCTATATTAATTTGGTAAATATATAAATAAATTTAATTTTTATTTTATTTATATATTTTATAATGTAAATTAAATTTTAAAAAATTTATTTTTCAATTGATATAAGTAAAATTGTTTAAATTTTAATTTTAATCACAAATTTTACACATAAAGTCAAACCCAGAACCTAATTAAATATTTTCGTACTAATTTTATTATCTCTTGACTCATATGCGAACCGGTCGCCCCATATCCGCCACAATCCTCCATCTTCTTGTTAGTATAAATACCCTATTTCTTCCAAAGACACTTTCTACCATTTCAGACAAATCTCCTCTATTGCAAACAACTACTCATTTCGTTTGTGAAGATCCTTGCTTTTTGTTCTATGATTTGTGTATTCTCAATTCTAAATCTTTAAGGTTAGTTTGGATAGGAATTTAGTCGAGTAAGAACATTCTCCGAGTTTAAATTGTGTAAAGATAAGGGCTTTGTGCTCGGAACCTATTGCTAGTAGGGAAAAAGAAGACTGATTTTAAGCTGTCTTTAAGTTCTTCTAGATGGTTTAAGAGACATCCGATCCTAGCTTATTCAATCCAGATGGTTATAAGAGATAGCCTAGGATCAACCCCATTGATGCCGATCGTTCAAATACCGCCTGACGTGACCAGCACGTCTGCCAATCTTATACACATCTAATGTTTAATTTCAGACATTGCTGTCTCTTAGTACAAGCATCTAGAACAAGTCTCTTATAGACTTCTTTCATGTTGTGGACTCCACCTTCTTAAGAGGATTGCAAGCCCAGTCCGGTTGCTGTTAACCATAGATGTCAATAAGACCTCCTCTGATCCAACCCCTATTCTTAGTTCAACTTGATCTTCAAGTAGGTTGGACCAGCTTTTTGTTTTTAAATCTAGCCATGTAAATGATCGGCTTCGAGGCGCCAAGCCTTTGCTGGGGAGTTTTTTAAGCATTCTTTTCTCCCAAGGATATTTTGTATGCTCAACACAGCTTGCATGAGGATATTTGTACTCATGCAACTTTGGATATAACAGGCATATTAATTTTGTAAGTTCCTTTCCATTTTTCTTGCCATACTTGTCACGCCCCAAAAACGGGACCGTAACACGCCGCGCTAATGGTACACCGGACCAAAGCGCAAGGCACAAACGAACAGAGCAACAAACTTAACCGTAATGTAATAGAACCATCAAGCCATTTCTCAACTCTAAAACCAAATATTTCATTTTACACAAAAATACGAATTACAAAATTCCTTCTTAGTACAAAAGAGGATGCTACAACGAAAATAAAGTTCATCAATACAGCAGTTGAGAAATGTCTCTTATGGTTCTATTACATTACGGTTAAGCTGTCTCTTATACACATCTAACAACTTTTCGTTTTTGGGGCGTGACAAGTATGGCAAGAAAAATGGAAAGGAACTTACAAAATTAATATGCCTATTTTATCCAAAGGCAGTGAGCATAACTAGCTCAGTGGATATCATAAAAGCTCTTCAAATGGGGCCAAGCATTGCGATAAAAGAAAACATAAAGATAATAACATTTGTGAAAACCATAGTTATGAAGCAGTTTCTAAAATGTCTCATGCCATTTAAAAGTCAATAAACCATAATCATAAGTAGTTTCTAAAATGTATCATGCCATTTTGATGTCTACAATGTCCAAAACATAGTCAAAACTATGACTTTTTTCAAAACTCAATGTGCCTGAACGGGGCTCGCGAACAAATCCAAGTACGCTTTCAAATCCGAATATAATAAAATAGCAAGAAGTCACCATGGCGTCCCATGGATGACTATAGAACCGGTGCACCCCAAATCATACATTTCCAAATACATCCAAAATTATATACCTCGGTCACCTATGAGCCAAAACAGTCATAAAATGGTTTCATATCAAAAGAGTTTGCAAATATATCAATTGATTAACATAAAATAGCTTGGTCCCGATTTCATATATAATAATTCCAAAACTTGGTAAAAGTGCAGTTCCAAACATCATACACATTTTAAAATCCATCCAAACATATTTCGAAAGTCGTTAAACAAAATACAAGTGGAAGAGGGTCTATGTTACCCACCTATCAAAGCAAAAACTGCACAAATGATTACAGAACGCGATCGCCGCGGTAGGTGGCGTCTTATACGATAGAAGATGACACCAAGAGACTTTGACCAAAAATGACCTTTTCACAAATTCTGACCAACTTCGACAAGCTAAAACCCCAGTCAAAACACTTAGTTAATCCCTCAAATTCGTATTACAGCTAGATTAGGAGATAATAAGCTCAGTTTTCCAGAAAAACTAAAAAACTTCGCCTCTCCGTAGGCTATAAGTAGGTTATCCTCCCTGCCAACAAAATCCAATTCCAAGGTATTCAAGGGACCTTGGTTACAACCCAACTCAAAACAACATATTTAATCAACCAAAAATCCAATTCCAAGGTATTCAAGGGACCTTGGTTACAACCCAATTCAAAACAACATATTCAACCAACAAAATCTATAAACGGAAAGATTCACCGGAGCAATAGCCGGGACTATATCAATAGCATCCCACTACCAAGGAAATAACACCTAAAACCATCAAAAGATCATTAAAGACCCTTCAAACATAACCAATTATCCAAATTATCCTAGTTGGTGATGTTTGAAGAGTGCTTATTCGATCTCGACTTTGAAGTACTGTTCTCCGAGTCTAAAGAACTATCCAAACTAACCTTAAAACACTCTTAAAACATCATTACAAGCATAGACATAAGCATTCATAGCATAACATTCTAGGCTCATATGGAAGACAAAACCCTAACTCATAATCTTAAAATTTGTAATCTAACCATGGAAAGTTGTTAAAAATCAACCCCAATCACTTCCCAACCTCCAAAACACTAAAAACAACCCATAACATACATAAATCACAACTTATAAGGCTGCAAAGAGGGTTTTCTCAGCCATAAATAATCCTACAAAACTTGAAATTAAAGCTTAAATCATAAAGCCCATAAGCCATAAATGCTAAAATACATAAAATCTTACCTTCCAAGTGATTCCTACTTGAAAACCAAGAAAATTTTTGGGGAAAATGGAGGAGAGGATTTCGGCTGCTGCTGGAAGAAAATGAGGAAGAAAAAAAAAGAAGAAGACTTAAAAAGAAATTCCAAGGTTGACCAAATAGTACCCCATTGACCAAATAGTCTCCAAGTTGACTATTTGACCCAAAAACTAATTTTTGCTACTAAATTAACATTATAAATCAGTCATCAAACAACACTCACACACCACAATGCACTAATTACATTTTGTCTAATTTTTGACCCGTTTACCCGCTTTAGAAATCGCGTAAATCGAAAAATTTGCCGAATTGAAGAACGAATAAGTTGAAGTACTTTATGACTAAAAATAATATGAAAAACATTTTAAACCAGTTAAAATCAAAGAACAAGGCTATTAAAATACTGGGTTTCACATTCTACCCCCCTTAAACAAAGTGTCGTAAGAGACTTAGGGGGTTGTGAGAGCTTTTTGGCTTATGTGATAGATTCTGATAAAGTAGGCTCTCAAGCTCCCAGGTAGCTTTCGTTTTTGGATATACCTCCACAACTGAGAGACATGGAAGGTATTATCAACTCTAGACAACTCCGGAGGCAAAGCCAATTGGTATGCCAAATCACCAACCTTGTTCAACATCTCATAGGGGCCTATATAGCGTGGACTCAACTTTCCACCTTTCCCAAATCTAGCTACCCCTTTAGTCGGCGATACTTTCACAAACACTTTATCCCCAACCGCAAACTCCATTGGCTTTCTCTTGCGATCCGCCCAGCTCTTCTGACGATCTTGAGCCGCTTTCAAATTCTGGCGAACAATAGCAATTTTATCAATCATTGTCTGAATCAAATCTGGGCCCTCCAAGGATCTCTCGCCAACTTCATCCCAATGTAAAGGTGATCTACACTTACGACTGTACAAAGCCTACTTTGAGTGCCATGTCGCTGTCTGTGATAGTGTTATTATACGAGAATTCCATAAGCATCACATGCTCATCCCAGCTTCCCGAAGTCTATGGTACAAGCTCTCAACATATCCTCCAATGTCCGAATAGTACGCCGGATTGGCCATCTGTCTCTTATACACATCTAGATGTGTACTAAGACTCAAAGTTGTGCCACAAGCTCTGGTAGGTTGTCCAGAACCTGGATACAAACCTGGGATCGCGATCAGAAATAATGCTCTTAGGCACACCGTGCAAACGGACAATCTCCTGATCATATAACTTCACTAATGACTCCAAAGTAGCGGTCACCTTCATCGGTAAGAAATGGGCGGACTTTGTTAGGCGGTCAATTATGACCATATGTTGAGTCTACCTCATCTAGATGTGTATAAGAGACAGGGAGATGGGAGCATATTACTATGGATTTCCACTCTGGTATCTCCAATGATTGTAAAGTAAACCGCTGGACCTTTCCTGTTCAGCCTTAACCTGCTGACACACCAAACATCTCGCCACAAACTCAGCTATCTCTCTTTTCATTCCAAGCCACCAAAGGGATTTTCAAGTCCCTATACATCTTCGTACCCAGGATGAATTATAAGCGCGAAGAGTTTGGTTCTTGGAAGAAGACAGTTTTGGCTGAGCTGTTCGGCCATAAACGTCTGTCTCGCCACAAGCTACCATCTTCTCTAACCTGAAACTCTGAGGTCTCACCATTCTGTACTTTCAACATTACTTTACGTAGCTCAGGATCATCTAACTGGGCCACCTTAAGGCGATCCACCAGTGTAGATTGAACAACCAATGCTGCCAAAGTCTGCTCAATAGACTCAACAACCTCCAAATTCAAAGCCTCAAACTGACAAATCAAAAGAGCCATACTAGGGCCAGCTGATTTACGACTCAAAGCATCGGCAACCTTATTAGCTTTACCAGGGATGATAGTTTATGGATGACTTTGTAGATTCTCTTATTTGCATCAAAACACAACCCAAACCACTCTGAGAAGCATCACTATAAACCACAAATCCTCCAGAACCTGAAGGTAAAGTCAACACTGGAGCTGTCACCAACCTATGCTTAAGCTCTTGAAAGCTTGCCTCACACTGATCTGACCATACAAACTTGGTTCTCTTCTGGGTAAGCCGCGTCAAAGGGGAAGCAATTCATGAGAAATCCTCCACAAATTTCCTATAATAACCAGCTAAGCCCAGAAAACTCCGCACCTCAGTCACTGTGGTACGGTCTAGGCCAATCAACAATGGCCTCAATCTTCTTGGGATCTACAGAAACCCCTTCCTCTGACACCACATGACCCAAAAATGCAAGCCTCCGAAGCTTAAGACTCGCATTGGTGCTAAGCTTACCATACAATTGCTCTTACCTTAACAAGTTCAAAATTTGTGGTTTATAGTGATGCTTCTCAGAGTGGTTTGGAGTCTGTCTCAGGATATCATCGATGAAGACCACTACACATACATCAAGATAGTCCTTGAACACCCTATTCATCAACTCCATAAAGGCTGCAGGGGCGTTAGTTAAACCAAAAGGCATAACCAAAAACTCGTAGTGGCCATAGCGAGTCCGAAAAGCTGTCTTAGGTACATCCTCTTCCTTCACCCTCAATTGATAATATCCGGACCGCAAATCAATCTTAGAGAAGCACCTCGCACCCTTAAACTGATCAAACAAGTCATATCCGTGACATCAAACGACCCAGCTCCCAGTTACCCTATTAAGCTCACGGTCCCCAAGGTGAAACACTTGGACGAATAAAGTTATTCCCTATTAGAGGTTTTGAAGTACTAATCATTCAAGATTTTAGCTACCTGGGCTGTCTCTTACGGTAGGGGCCTTTGAAATTGGTGCCACCCCTGGCTCTAAGCAAATCTCAAAATCGACAATCCGCGATGGAGGTAAACCTGGCAGCTCATTGGGAAACACGTCCGGAAACTCCCTAACCACTAGGATATCCTCAATGCCCGGCTCTACTTTATCAGAATCTATCACATAAGCCAAAAAGCTCTCACAGGTTCTGGATCTAAGGCCTTAAACGCCTTCACTTGATATAATCGGAATCCTACTCTTGGGCTTCTTTTCATTCCCACAAAAATCACCGTATCTAAACCAGCATCCAAACATCACATACCTCTCTTTACAATTAATCGTCGACCATTAGCCACCAACCAATCCATACCCAAAATCAAATCAAGGCTTATGCTTTATTTGATTCTGGTGCATCACATTCATTTGTAGCTAGATGTTTTGGAGATACCAGAGTCCGATAAGCCTATTACTAGACGGATTTTATAGATGGGTTACCACTCTATAGGGATCCTCTAACCATCTAGGTTTATCGGACAGACATCTAAGAAAACATCTAGCTACAAATGAATGTGATGCACCAGAATCAAATAAAGCATAAGCAGTATATGGAATTTTTAAGATCGTGATGCAACTACTGAATCGGTCTGATCGGCCTGCTGCTGACTCAACGCATGCACCCTCGCCTGAGTCCTCCGTCTCTTGTCCTCAGGCGGACCACCCTGCACTCCACTAGTCTGCCCTCGATTGGGTGCGACCTTAGGACAATCTCTGATCAAATGGCCGTGCTCGCCACATTTAAAGCAAGCTCCAGTCAGGAGATAACACTCCCTGTGTAGTCGACACAATCCGGCATGGCGTATAAGGCTGCTGAACTGTCACCGACTGAGATCTCCACGCGACTGAGACTGAGACTGAGGCTGAGACTGAAATGGTCGGCTAGTATGGCCTGTCTGTGCTGGCGCAGAGCTCTGACCCCTCTGAAAGGTATCCCGATCTCTCCTCACGCCTCGCTCCGAATCTAGCTGGATGGCTAGATTATACATCTCCTCATAAGTCTGGGGACGACCCACTATCAGCTCTCTCCGAAGCTCAGCTCTAAGACCCTTCCAGAAATGATACATACGCTGCTGCTCGTCACGCCAGACAGCGGGAACATACTCCCCAAGCCTCTGAAGCTGGAATGCATACTGCACCACGGACTGATCTCGCTGCTCCAGCCGATAAAACTCGTCCATCTTCTGAGCTCTGATGGACGGGGGAAAGTAATGAGCTAGAAACTGCTCTCGACGAGAATAATCTCCCAAGTCACAGGCTGTCTCGGTGTGGGCAACGTAGCCTCAACGGTCTGCCACCACTTGGCCGTCCTCAGCAACCAAGAAAGGTATAGCCAAAGATGTCCGTGACTCCATCGGAATCTGAAATAACTCAAAATCCCTCTCTATCTCGCCCATCCACGACTCCGCCTTGCGGATCCGAGCCCCATCAAACGTAGGTAGCCCGGCCTTCTTGAGCGTCGAAACAGGATGGAATGTCAAGACGCGGTGGTGGAGGTGGTAGAGCAACGGGAGGTCGCTCGGCCCAAGCCGAATAACTCAGTGCCACAACCGCCGCAATGGCGCCATAATCAACCACCGGCGGTCCAATCGGAGGAGGAGGTGCTTGACGGCCCGCCTTGTCCCTAGGGTAGACTGCAGCCTAGTAACACTCTCTGGCGACTCGGCTACAGGGGATCTCCTGCACGGATCCCCACCAGGAAGCTCCCAGCCGAGGGTCCTGTGCAGAGCCTCTACCGCGACCTCTAGAACCAGAACGCGTCCTAGGCGGCATACTAGCTGATAAGAGTCAAAGGCAGAATCATAAGCAAAGAATAACTCTTCAAGAATCAACAAAAGAGGTACAACAAAGATTACATAAGTAAGAGACCTCTCATAACAGTGTACAAAACTCAATCAATAACTCCAGTCAAAGAATTCCACGATCCCGTAATGTCGCGTAGATTCCAGATCTTATATAATTCTAAGCCCGAGCACATCGATTTAAACCTCGAAAGACTCATCGAATACCTATTACTGGACTTAGAATTCAAACCTATGCTCTGATACCACTAAATGTCACGCCCCAAAAACGGGACCGTAACACGCCGCGCTAATGGTACACCGGACCAAAGCGCAAGGCACAAACGAACAGAGCAACAAACTTAACCGTAATGTAATAGAACCATCAAGCCATTTCTCAACTATAAAACCAAATATTTCATTTTACACAAAAATATGAATTACAAAATTCCTTCTTAGTACAAGAAGATGCTACAACGAAAATAAAGTTCATCAATACAAAACTTGCATAGGGGTTAAGGGAGCTGGGTCGTTTGATGTCAAAGCTACCCTGCTTGCAATCCTCTTATGCGGCTTGATGCTAGTTTTAAAAACGGCAAAGAAAAAACCTTCACAAAAATGTGAATTTTTTTTCTTCCCAGACTGTCTCTTACTCCAAAATGATCACTTAATTTGTGCCTTGCGCTTTGGTCCGGTGTAAGACAACTTTTGTTGTATCTAGATGGCAAGTATGTTTTGGGTTATAATTTTTAGATTTAATTTCTTTAAATATGTGAAATTTTTTGTTGGATCTTAACACATCTTTATGTCTATTAGGAGGTGGCATGTTTGATGTGACTTTTTTTAGTGGCACCACCTCCTAAATCTCTTATAAAACATGTGCTCCACCGATTTGGTCAAGTATGAATGTAAAGTATCGAGATTGAGGGACTTAAACGAAAGAAGGCTGATTTACTGATCAATGAGTCTTTTGATCTTGCTAATTTGGAATGGTTATCTTACAAGTAGCAAGTGTGGATGTATGGGGTTTCAAATAAGGTTGTAATGTGACTGAAATCCTTCTCGTTATTATTGTAGTTATTTCTATGTTTACGATTGTAATTCCACATATAGTTGGTTGGGTATATAATTAGCGTCTATTAATTTTATTTTGTTGGCTAAAATGAGGTTGTCACGTTTATCCACTTTTCTAGATATTTGTTAATAGATGGATAAATATGTTTTGGCAACGAAGGGTTCAGCACCTTCGTAATGGAGTAATTGAATTCAGTTTCCATTTCGTATGAAGTTGTGGTGATTGTGGTAAGTTGTAATATAAGGTCTCCAAAGTTAAGTAAATGTGATATTTAAGTTTTTATTTTGATTAATTAGCAACTTTCCAGTTACAATTGTCAACATAATTGAAGAATTTTCGTAACATTTGTAACAGTAAAACTAATTTACAATCATACATGGAATATGTACAATATATTTTTGTAATCATAAATTGCTGTCATAATTGTTTGAACAATTTGATTTTTGTTTGTTGAGATCGAAAGTAGAGAGATAAGGAGTGTAACTGATTTTGTATATTATATATTATTTATCTTACAAAGAAGGGGTGAGGCCATATTTGTAGACATTTGCTAGGGCTCTGATCCCTAACTAATCCAGTCAGTCGATCAAATCTTTGACGGTTGGCATAATCGATCAAACGTTAATGTTTATCAGATCAGCATAAGTGTCTAGCTGATCTTAGATTAAATTTAAAGTTAATTTTAAATTTTCCTTAATGAAATAAATAAAATTTCATGTAGACTCAATATATTAAAAAATTATTTTATGTATATCAATAGTCCCTCGGTTAGATTCGTATCACGATCCGCTTTGATAGGCCCAAAACATGTCTTTAGTTAGCATGGTGTGTATTTTGTTCCAAGCCTTGTTTCATTTAATTGGAACCATTGGATATCATACATGACCCACTTAAAAAAATCAAAATTACAAGCTTGTTTTTCGAAGACCGATCCGATCTAGGCCCCTTGGTCTCTTAACAAACAATTCTTCCACGAATTTCTCAACCCTTAATGTCACATTCTCTATTCATGTGCCTATTAAATGTCATGTCTTTTCGACTTTCAGCCTATATTAATTTGGTAAATATATAAATAAATTTAATTTTTTATTTTATTTATATATTTTATAATGTAAATTAAATTTTAAAAAATTTATGACATCAATTGATATAAGTAAAATTGTTTAAATTTTAATTTTAATCACAAATTTTACACATAAAGTCAAACCCAGAACCTAATTAAATATTTTCGTACTAATTTTATTATCTCTTGACTCATCCGAACCGGGTCGCCCCATATCCGCCACAATCCTCCATCTTCTTGTTAGTATAAATACCCTATTTCTTCCAAAGACACTTTCTACCATTTCCAGACAAATCTCCTCTATTGCAAACAACTACTCATTTCGTTTGTGAAGATCCTTGCTTTTTTGTTCTATGATTTGTGTCTAAGCCATTCTCAATTCTAAATCTGTTTTACCACATCTTTTCTCTTTCAAAAAACCATTACAAGAAATCGAGTCCAACTCCAGCAACAAGTCTATTAAGAACATTCTCCGAGTAGAAATTCCGGTAAAGATAAGGGCTTTGTGCTCGGAACCTATTGCTAGTAGCGAAAAAGAAGACTGATTCTAAAAAGGCTTCAAGTTCTTCTCAATCCATTTCATTATCCGATCCTAGCCATTCAATCCAGATCGGGGTTGTGATCCGCTCAACCCCATTGATGCCGATCGTTCAAATACCTGCCTGATTGAATCCCCAAGTTGAAATAGGGCAAATAATCCCTTAAAAAAGGAAAGCTTAGCTGTCTATAAGTCGAGCCGAAAAACAAGTAAAAACTTCTTCTTCCATGCTTGGACTACCACACTGAGAGAGGCTGCTAGCCCATTCGGTTCTCTTGGCCCAATGAATATCACCTGGTGTTTATCTCTTCCCCTATAGATGTTCAAGCAAATCTACAAGTTGGGGTTGGACCAGTTAGGAAGAAAGTCCATGTAAGAATAAAGGTCGATCAAATAGATTCATCCCTCAAGCTGGACAAGCCTATAAGAGAAAAGCTATCGAGGGCCCTTCAACTGATCCAGCAAAATTTATCCCAAACTAGTCGATAAATGTAAATGATCGGCTTCATGGCGCCAAGTTTGCTGGGGAGTTTTTTAAGCATTCTTTTCTCCCAAGGATATTTTGTATGCTCAACACAGCTTGCATGAGGATATTTGTACTCATGCAACTTTGGATATAACAGGCATATTAATTTTGTAAGTTCCTTTCCATTTTTCTTGCCATACTTGTCACGCCCCAAAAACGGGACCGTAACACGCCGCGCTAATGGTACACCGGACCAAAGCGCAAGGCACAAACGAACAGAGCAACAAACTTAACCGTAATGTAATAGAACCATCAAGCCATTTCTCAACTATAAAACCAAATATTTCATTTTACACAAAAATACGAATTACAAAAATGTTTCCTTCTTAGTACAAAAGATGCTACAACGAAAATAAAGTTCATCAATACAAAACTTATCTAATACACTACCCCTCTCCAAACAAAAGAGAAGCTTGGAAGATTATCCGCAGAGTCCTACCGAATGTGGAGTCCGGGAAAATCTAAAAGTCGCTAACGCGATGGAGAATCCAAAAACGAGCACCTAATCGACTAAAGGGGTAGCTCACGTGGGGTGAGCATAACTAGCTCAGTGGATATCATAAAAGCCCTTCAAATGGGGCCAAGCATTGCGATAAAATTTGGCATACCAATTGGCTTTGCCTCACACATTTTGTCTAGAGTTTGGCTAAACTGTCTCATGCCATTTAAAAGTCAATAAACCATAATCATAAGTAGTTTCTAAAATGTATCATGCCATTTAAACGTCAGGCATGTCCAAAACATAGTCAAAAAGATCCAATCATTTCAAAACATAGTATGCTAAAGCATAGCGAACAAATCCAAGTACAGTTTCAAATCCACTTGAATATAATAAAATAGCATGAGTATCTTTTAGGCTCAACAGTATGACCTACAGTACTAGCCAGATCTAGTAATCTAGGGGTACCTACTAGTCTGACTGGGAGGTCAAGTTATCCCATCACAAGACCCCGTATCAGAGAGTTCATAACATTCACAGAAGTCACCATGGCGTCCCATGGATGACTATAGAACCGGTGCACCCCAAATCAAACATTTCCAAATACATCCAAAATTATATACCTCGGTCACCTATGAGCCAAAACAGTCATAAAATGGTTTCATATCAAAAGAGTTTGCAAATATATCAATTGATTAACATAAAATAGCTTGGTCCCGATTTCATATATAATAATTCCAAAACTTGGTAAAAGTGCAGTTCCAAACATCATACACATTTTAAAATCCATCCAAACATATTTCGAAAGTCGTTAAACAAAATACAAGTGGAAGAGGGTCTATGTTACCCACCTATCAAAGCAAAAACTGCACAAATGATTACAGAACGCGATCGCGGCGGTAGGTGGCGTGGTACCTAAAACAAATATAAGAGGACTCTTAGAAGAGATGTAGAAGTTAAAGAATGACTAGGGAAGCGAAACGACGCGAAACGATAGAAAACGACACCAAAAGCTCTTTGGTCAAAAATGACCTTTTCACAAATTCGTTCATCTGGTGGGTGAAAAACGTGGTGGAAGACTGTCTCTTATACACATCTAATTCAGTATTACATGCTAGATTAGGAGATAATAAGCTCGTTTCCGAAAAACTAAAAACTTCGCCTCTCGTAGGCTATAAGTAGGTTATCCTCCTGCCAAAGTGATCTTTTCCAAGGTATTCAAGGGACCTTGGTTACAACCCAACTCAAAACAACATATTTAATCAACCAAAAATCCAATTCCAAGGTATTCAAGGGACCTTGGTTACAACCCAATTCAAAACAACATATTCAACCAACAAAATCTATAAACGGAAAGATTTGGCGCAACTAGGACTATATCAATAGCATCCCACTACCAAGGAAAACACCTAAAACCATCAAAAGATCATTAAAGACCCTTCAAACATAACCAATTATCCAAATTATCCTAGTTGCGCCAAACTTCCGCTTACTTACAAAATGAAGGGAAATCAATTCCACTTGGTTTCAAGTCTAAATTCCTATCCAAACTAACCTTAAAACACTCTTAAAACATCATTACAAGCATAGACATAAGCATTCATAGCATAACATTCTAGGCTCATATGGAAGACAAAACCCTAACTCATAATCTTAAAATTTGTAATCTAACCATGGAAAGTTGTTAAAAATCAACCCCAATCACTTCCCAACCTCCAAAACACTAAAAACAACCCATAACATACATAAATCACAACTTATAAGGCTGCAAAGAGGGTTTTCTCAGCCATAAATAATCCTACAAAACTTGAAATTAAAGCTTAAATCATAAAGCCCATAAGCCATAAATGCTAAAATACATAAAATCTTACCTGCCAAAGATGTACTACCTATTTTAAATCAAGCTCTATCTTTGTCGTTATACAAGGTGTAATTGGCTTCATTTCTCAGTTCTTTTTCAAATAAGGTTAGATAATCATGCCTTAAAAGAAATTCCTTTTACGACCAAATAGTACCCCATTGACCAAATAGTCTCCAAGTTGACTATTTGACCCAAAAACTAATTTTTGCTACTAAATTAACATTATAAATCAGTCATCAAACAACACTCACACACCACAATGCACTAATTACATTTTGTCTAATTTTTGACCCGTTTACCCGCGGGACCGAAATCGCGTAAATCGAAAAATTTGCCGAATTGAAGAACGAATAAGTTGAAGTACTTTATGACTAAAAATAATATGAAAAACATTTTAAACCAGTTAAAATCAAAGAACAAGGCTATTAAAATACTGGGTTTCACAATACTAATCTTGATATTCTTTGTTTCAGGTCAGCATCAATGTTCGGAAACTAATGTATCGCTTATACACGGCTCGGAGAGTATGTTCAACAATTGAAGTTCGCCTATTAAAATCCGTTCAAACAATGAACATTTTCGAAGAGAGAGTGAAAAAAGAAAGAGAGTCTTCAGTTGTTGAGCGTTTGGAAGCGGAAATCAAGAAGGGTGCTAACGGGGAGGCCAATCATGCTTCCAAATTGAAGAAAATAAAGTCAGAATCAACCAATCAGCAAAGAATATTTGCTTGATCTAGACCAACTTTAGATGTGTATAAGAGACAGTTGTCAACCTAATTAGTTGCCCCTCATTGTTGCTGGATCTTTTTAGAAGAGCTATCAAGATTATACTTCCTACTAAGATGTAAATAACTAGGATAGGCTTCGGAATCAACTTTGATTAGAATTTGGCAAAATTCTCCAAGTCAGGTGCTTCTCTTATACACATCTAGATGTGTATAAGAGGCAGGATGTCATTTTAGAAACTACTTGGAACTTACTTCATACTTTTAATTTATATGATTGGATAGCCGCCTTTCGAACTAATGATTGAAATGGGGAATATCTATCAATTCATAGGGCCCCGATCTTAGTAGAATCTCCAATTAGATAATTTCTAAAAAAATATGAAGAGGAGGGGCAACCGAGCAGGTTGACAACATGCTTCCAAATCAATAAGGCAGCACCTCTGGATGCCTGTTTTGGCTAAAACTAAGGCAAATGAGGTATTTCTAGTTCAAATCTTAATAATTTCAACTTTCCTGAATTTTTTATATAGATTCATTCATGTATTTTAGTTCTCCTGAAAGGGTTGGATCATAACATCAATTTCCTTCGGGCTCTCTCCTGCTGAGCTCTTATCAGCTCTAACTGATCAGTCTTAAGACCAGCTTAGAGATGTTCAATCTTGGGATCCTTCTGAATAGAATAGGATAAACTATGTTTACTTCAATCTATACAAGTTTTGACTTGTTCATTTAATGCCATAAAATTTAGATTTTTTTGGAACTTTGAGGTCTAAAGTTGATTATCCAACGCGATCAGTCTTCATAATAGCAAATCCATCATATTTTGTAGTTTTTCGTATCAAGTGTTGGAGTTGTTTGTCCAATGCAGTCAATTCAATCTCTATTTTTTTTTATGCATTTCAAGTGCTATGGCTGCTCGTCCAACACAATTAGCATGTTAACTATGTTTCGAATTCATGTTCTATTTATGTTAAGGCAAAGATCACTTTAAGCACTTCGACAGATCCTTTGCACTCTTTTATTGCAAGGCAAAGACTTAGGTAGATCTGGTCTTTGGGCCCACTTGTAAACCTTGTAGTGTAGATTAAATGTTATAGAATCTATGACATAAACTGATGTAAGCTAAATTCTATCAGATTTAATCTTGACCGCAAGATGTACAGGTGAGGTCAAAGATCGGGTCTATGTAAATATTTTCCTTATTGCAATACTCTATTTGTACTTGGTCTCGAACCTCTTAGAGCACTTTGGCGAGTTCGTACCATATTTGTTTTTTTTCTGACAAATGATTAATCATTTTATCATTCCTCATATCCGTAGGTATTCAGTCTAATCTGGTCGAAATATTTACCTGATCATGAGATTAGCATTATTTCTTAGCAAGCAGTAATCAGTCTTAGGTTCAGATAACTGTTTATTGAAGAGTCACATCTTCGAATTATCTTGCATTAAATCGCATGTCTTTTCAATTTTGGCCCTATCTTTCCAAATTGTTATTTTTCCCTCCAAAACAAAATTGAAAAGGCATGATCCAATAAACCCGAATTTCAACCGATTTTGGGAAATTAGAAAGTTTGTATCCCTATCAAATTTGAAACCTTTACTCACTTTTGAAAACCCTCATTTACACCTTATTAAATACCCCTTCCTAAATTCTTCTACTATTTGGACTCTACACTCGTCCTAAGCATTTCCACATTTTTGGCTATTTCATATCGTCATCCTAATCTTTTCTTCTTCTATCCTTTGTGCATTTTCAAGGTTTCCATGTGCTTTCTTGGTGTATGTTGAGCAATTTCTGGGCAAACTACTTCATTTTCCCTTTCTAGAAGAACTTTTGTGCTATTTGAATGCTCCAAACTTACCTTAAGTAATTCGTAGAAAATTAAAATTTCTCCTTCTCTGATTGGAAGAGGCTTCTGAAACTACTACCACTGAGAAAGAAAACAGTCCTCCTCGATCTCCCACTCTTGAATTTACTCCGAGAGAATTTTGATATCCTGTGCTCCATTTCTTCTATTCATCTTGATCGACCAAACCACTTTCTTCATCCTCGTTCTTTCCCATTAGCTTTCCTAGGCCTACCGATCAATCCCACAGACCTCCAAAGATCAATTAAAAGCTTGTCTTCATTTTTCTTTCCAAAGGTTTTCATGACTTTGTCCTTCATTTTGGGATATACATATCCCAATTGGTGCCAAATTTGCAGCCTTATAAGTTGTGATTTATGTATGTTATGGGTTGTTTTTAGTGTTTTGGAGACGGATCTGGATACTTCTTGAATCATTCTAAATAGGCAGGTTTAGTTATTGGTTATCCTTCTTGCATCAAGGGTTAGAAAGAATCAATCTTTTTTGTTAAGCAAAAGAACATGAATGAAGTTCAGACCTATTGGTCTTTTGCCGAACAAAGTCTAGAGCTAAATGACGATCCCATAGATGAGTTGGATGAGTTTATTTACGCAACTATTCAGAAACTTAAATCATTTGGAGTGACTCTAATTATACACAAAGAATTCCATAATCGATCAGGGTCTTCTTACTTGGGAAGGCATGGCTATGGGTTTTCAACTAGCACCAGGTTTTGATGTTAGTAATTACCAAACCATTTCCTTTGTACTATTTTTGTTTTGTGTTTTTTTATCCTGATTTCATTCTAACTTTCTCTTGTTTTAGGCAAAAGACGTAGCCAAATAATGATGGAACCCACAAATAAGAATACTCAAAGTTCAGTTCCAAGTGTGCACCCTTGATCTTTCGACAAATTGCAATTGCTGGGACTTATAAATATCTGTTGCTGTACCAGCAACTGAAGCCATTTCTAATTGGTGATATGCTATCATAAGCACCCAAATACTAATCAATTTCACTCTTAACGAGATTTATTCTTACGCTCAATAAGAAAGGGGGATTTTGATCAATTTTAAACTAAGAACTAAAGTACGAAATAAAATTAATGAGAGTTCATTAAAAGACGGATCTTGGTTTCGGTCACGTCCACCATGAAAATTCTATCAATTGATTATCGATACCAAAGATAATGCTTGAAGAGACAGAACATATGATTTCCCATTAACTTTGAATCTGACTCAAAGTTGATTCTTATTCTATCCTAAGGTAGACGAGTTCAACATGCTATCCAATTAACCTAACTATTAATTTAATCCCAGCACATGCCAAAGATTAATCAATAGAAGCGTTAAAATCCACAAGAACAATTACTGACTAATTGAACATAAACACAAGCAGTTATGTTAATTAGTTGATTATTTTTCCTAAATTCAATAATGCTAATTGAGAAATTATAAAACTTAGTTGCTTCATAGATTGAGCTAAACACAAGCGATTAAAATCAATCCAGCTGTAGATTAATTCCAATAACTCACTATTCTATAATAATAGCAAACTAAAGAGAACAATCACAAAATTAATTCAGAAAAATAATCAGTACTTGATATAAAAATGAATAAATTCAAGTATAGAGCTCTCACAATTTAATAGAACCAACCATCTCTCCCAATTTAATAGAACCAACCATGACTTCAATTCCCTTAACCAAAAAAAGGGTTTTGGACACTAAGTGCCACGGAAAAACATACAAAAATGACTGTTGAAAAACATACAATAAAAACAAGAGAAAAAGAATGTTGCCTCTTCTATTCACCCTACACGAGTATTTATAGTGAATATTAGGGTTACAATCCCTATCCTAGGATAAGAACGTGAAATCGGCTGAAAAAAGTCTAATCAGACGAAAAAAATCTGTCGAAAATAAAAAAATACGTAACCCTTCTGGATTTGTGCATAGCTTAACCAGCACGCATATGTCCACGATCAAATTCTAGAACTTTTCTCTCTGGAAACAGCACATATGCACAGCTTAAGGGTTGCGCATGTGCATGATACCCTAATCCTACGCTTCAGTTTTGGCTTCAATTTTGACCTCGATGCTCTTGGAATTTGAAAAATTGTAAAACATGAAAGTTGTAGCTCTCTTTCTTAGCTTTCCAACACATCTTGAATCAAATCAAAGCTCGGACTAGAATGTGGCACAGAAAATACAAAACAACGTCTAGAATAGCTCCATATTCGTACACAATTCGTCCCTGAAATTTCTTTTCATCTTTTTCAACCCTTTTTCACTACAACCCTGTAAAAACAAAAAGTAACCAAATTAAGTTCAATAACAACAAAAATCTTGCTAACAATATATAAAAACATGAAAAATGACACATAAAATCCCAATAGAAAAATTATAAACTTATCAATTTATCCCACACTTTGCCTTTGATCGTCCTTGAGCAAACATAAGATTAAAAGAACTAAGCATATCCAAATTCCACCCAACATATTCTCCCAAATATCAACATAAATATCCAATAGCCAAACCATCATTTGGAGTAGTCTAAGAACCCAAGAGCTCAAATATTAATAAAAACTCAGAACAGAGATTCGTGTGCATGTGTGCAGCTATTCAAAAACTCATATTTGGAAACACTCAAATTAAATAATGTAAACCATCCAAATTTTAGTAAATTGACCATAGCTTACTCTTCTTAGACATCTCAACTAATCTCTTAACCGATTTAGTTTAAATTAGGTAGGACTTTTGAGCTTGTAACGTAGGTTAGGGTGTTGGTTAACCAAAAAAGGAAAAGGATATAACAAATAAAAACAAGAGATTTATAATAATGGTGGCCACACATTTAATAAAACTTCTCTTCACACATGACGTATCATACATCCACAGACCCACACTTGAGTAACAAACACCGATGAAATATTCCAAACAAACAATAAGCAAATAAGTCCCTCTTCTTCGAATTGGCCAAACATGCCAACATTCCTCAAGATATTTATGCATCACATTATTATTATTATTTTAATTTTATGTCTGCTAACAGTATGGGTACCAGTGATAGGCACTACCCGCAACATATAAACACTTGAGTAATTATATGCATGTTTGGCCATGTCGAACCAGAGGCAATGATGTGCTTAAGAGACATTGGAATATTGCATGCTAATTGTTTGTTACCTGTCTCTTATACACATCTAGATGTGTATAATAAGTGGAAGATTGTGATAAATATACACCACCCATATCTCACAATCTTACGCTTCTGGCCCCTTAATAATTAATGTGCGCAATAAAGCTCTTAAAGGAAAATTTTAGGATAGAACAATTAAAAGAAATTACTAGGCTCAATAAGGGTAGGTAAACCAAGTTTAAATGAAAGAAGGTGAAAGGTGTTTCTCTCCATTTATAAGAGCCATAACAATTTGATACTCAATCAAGGTACTAAGGATAAATTTCAAAAGGCTAGATGGCTACACGATCAAAGAAGGCTCTACCGTCATCTTTAAACTAAATCAGGTTTTTTACATAATTTGCTTTGAAAATGTAAAAAAGCAAGTTTCTGGGATGCAATATAAAAGAGTCTACATAATTATTTTTAAGTGTCGAAACCAAAAATTAATTAATGGCTAAGTGCTCAAAACTCTTAAAAATCATAAATGGAAAATATTAACTCCAACTATTCATTCATGAATGGTTCAACTAAAGAGTTATTATGCAGAAAAATGGGAAAAATATGTTAATAAAAAATTTGCAAAATTTTAAAAAATTATCAACTAATACACACAAAAATTTTTCAAAAATTTTGGAAAGCTCTCAAATTAAAAGAAAAGTCAAAATATTGCAGCAAAACTGAGCAAAATCCACCAAACAACTTACAAATCTAAATAATTCCTCACCCTACACTTAAAAATAAGCATTGTCCTCAATGAGAAAATAAAGCATAAAATGTGAAAAAGAAAATTTTCTTTGGATATAATTCGCATTTGGAGCAGTATCCACTATAATTATCCCTTTGATGTGAATTGAAGCTCGAGTAACACTGAACAAAAAAAAAATAGAGAATTCTCTTGAGATAATAAGGAAAATAAGAAAACTGTAAAAATGAATCCTACAATAATCATCAAAATCCCCCTTTCTTATTGAGCGTAAGAATACCAAAAATTAAGAGTGAACAGTAACTACGTATTTGGGCTGTCTCTAGAGAAATCTAAGATGTCTCTAAGAGACAGGTTTTGATGATTTTCTTAGAGACAGTTGATTTCTCAGACGAAATTTCCAAAACGACCTAAGTAGATGTGTATAAGAGACAGCCACAGGATATTAACCATAGACCAGTGGACAGGCACACTGGTTTTGGATAAACGTGTCAACCATTGACTCATGTGCTGCTCTTATGCAAAACATGCCAGGGCAGCAGCACATGAGTCAATGGTTGGGCTTGGGTTCAGCTCGGGCTCATTCTCAAAATCGCATCGTTACCGCTTGTGATGCAAATGCATGAGGGCGAGTAAACCTAATTGGAGCTCTTGCACCCTCCATCGTAATAAATTATCTGGGTTTAAGCTTCTCTTCTACTGGGTCAATCACCACACTGCTCTCAAGACACAAAGCAGTAATTAGATTGGAAATCCATAAGCTTGACTGCTTGTTAGTGATCGAATAGCTTATTTATTGACAAATGAGTTTATCCACATCAATGGATTTCCCTAAAGCAGTACAGTATAGGAGTTTGGCCCGCTCTAGAGTGACGTGCGTAAGATGGCTGACCGAGAAGAAGCGAGCACAAATAAACTGAAACCATACAAACCAAGCCCGTTTAAGCACATTCGCATTAAAGTACCTTGCATTGCACGTGTATATCCGCAGTATACCTCCATTCAGCGGCACCATTGCAAGGGATGCTTGTGATCTCATTAAACTCCCTATTGGTGTCATTGATAGTTGGCCACTCAACATCGCGTACTCGATTGACCTTTTGAACCCTATTAATCTCATTGGCAGAGATATCCACTTCTTTCCCTCAAACATATATCCTAGTGTCACTGTAATGGTCCAAATTTACGTAAACTGACGCACCGCTGGTATAACTGCCTCTTTAGGAATGGAGGTGAAGTGATTCCACGCAATTAGGCGAATCATCAATTTAATTTCGGGTACCCCTGCCAAAGGTACTTGAACGCCTAGTTCCTCAATCATAGCCCTTGTCGATATATCCTTCTCGTAATTGTTCTAGGCTGCTGCGTTAAGAAATTGTGGCCTTACTATCTCCTATGGTGTGGCTTCACATTAACGCTGCACAGAGGAAGGCGAAGATGCTCCAACACTTTTGCCCGTAGTCGCTTTCTCGCCCATTAATCTTGCCATACCTACAAAATATAAGTATCAAAGTCGTGGCAACCCCAATAAATACTCCAACACCCCACACTTATACAAAATCACAGTCCCCACTACATGTCTTAGAATGCATAAGATATAATTCAACAAAGTAATGCCATAACTAAGGTCTATACACATTCCTAGAACTTTAGTATGTGTTAAAATTGACTAAAAATAAAGCACGAGGCATAATTAACATTCTAGGAATGGAATTCATACACTAATGCCTTGTGTTTTAAAATTTATATTCATTGAGACAATTTATCAAACACATGGCATGCATAGATGAAGAAAGAAATTTTTGTGCATACAATTAGCATGCAATTACTCCTCGATCAACAAATCATACATAAATCACTCAAGTCACACGTTTAGAATTCAATCCATAAAAAATTAAATCAATTAAAATGTGAAAAATAAAAACTTTCTCATAATTTAGATTAAAACCCAAAAAGGAAAAATATAAGAAAAGCCTAAGAGATCTTCATACCTTAATTTCTTCCTATGAAAAAGAAAGGTTGTTGATGTGACTTTGATGAAATAGGAGTGAATTGATGTTGGAAAGTGGTGGAGAATAGTGGGGGTTGAAAGGGATTGAAAAGGAGTGAGTTAGAATAGAAGATGAGCGATCCGTGTGTTATGGTTGTGAAATAAGCCCTTTGCCCTTATAATGAGTCGCGCACACATGTGCGGCTGGTTTTACATGCATGTACGTGCTTGCCAGAGAGCTTAAGCGCTAAGATTAGCCTCGCTCATATTCGCGCGGTTTGGCGAAAAGGAATGGTTAAAAATTCCCTCTCACTCACATGCGCGAGCAGTGTAGGGCGCATATGCGTATGACCCTGGGTGGAAAAATTTGCTTTAGGATTTGGCGCACATCCACACCAAATGGTGTGCATGTGCATAAAAACACATTTTTAAGAATAAAGTTTTCATTCTTAAATCACCCATACAACACTCAAAACCCTTAAATGACCTTTTTGTTATGCGTGTTTAACTTGTTAATTAAGTACATTTCTAACCCTAAAAACAAGATACACATATTTAAAACCCTAAACAATAAATAAGGATGTGTCCTTCAAAGATAAAGGCCTAATTTTGTGTATAAGAGACTAGAGTTGAAGCCTGGAGCGGTGCCTTTATTTATTGTAGTTGGTTCAACTTGATGCTGTTGCTTCTCAATTGTAAACTAGTTCTTCCAAATCCAATTCCTTCACATTTTCCAATATAACCCCGTCGTAATAAGGCTTTAGACGATGCCTGTTAACTTTGAACACCGTCGAAGTCTATAAACTTTGAATTTCAACTACACCATGGGGAAACAGATTTTTTATAACAAACGGACCAATCCACGAGATCGCAACTTATGGAAAAATACACAAAGACTCGTCTAGTAAAGGAGGACTTTCTGATCGACTTCAAAATCCTTGCTCGTAATCATTTTGACACAAAAAGCCTTCATTTTTGCCTTGTAGATGCGAGTATTCTTGTATGTTTTTTATTCCGAATTTCCTCCAACTCTTGCAGTTGCAATTTCCTGTGCTCACTACTAGTATCCAA
This sequence comes from Cinchona pubescens, assembly GCA_025175665.1. NCBI lineage: Eukaryota > Viridiplantae > Streptophyta > Magnoliopsida > Gentianales > Rubiaceae > Cinchona > Cinchona pubescens. The sequence continues at coordinate 95,688 of JANKKI010000506.1, forward strand.
TCCCATAATAAGGCTTTTTATGGCCCAATATTCATTTTCCTCTAATTCAACTGGAAGGTGACAAGCTTTCCCGAATACCAACTGATATGGGGATATCCTGATAGAAGTCTTACACGCAATGTGATAAGCCCACAATGCGTCATTTAACAATAAACTCCAATTTTTACGACTTGAATTCAACGTTTTTCTAGAAGATGGTCTTAATTTCTCTATTAGACATCTTAGCTTGCCCACTGTCCACTGGTCTATGGTTAATATCCTGTGGGTTACATGGTACTTCATTACAGGGCGTCAACTGTCCATTTACAAAAGTAAGTGCCACAACCACAGATTAGAGCCCTTGGAACCCCCAAATGTAGAAAAAATATTATTTCTAAGAAAATTTGCAACAACTTTTGAATCATCAATACTAGTGGCCTTAGTTTTAACTCATTTTGAAACATTTACCTCTACGACCAGTAGTATACATGAATAACCAAACAAAGCAAAAAAAGGTCCCATAAAGTTGATGCCCTCAAACATCAAATATTTCACAAAATTGGATCGGGTTTTGAGGTATTCATTCTTTTGGGATATATTACCTGCCCTTTGACAATTATTGCACAACTGGCAAAATACATAAGAGTCTCGAAACATGTTGGGGTATAAAAATCACACTCTAATGCCTTTATTGCCGTTCTCTTGGCTCCAAAATGCTCCCACAAGCATAAGAATGGCAGAATACTAAGATTGAATTAATCTCACTATCAGTGACACACCTTCTTATTACTTGATCAGCACAATGTTTCCACAAATAGGACTCATCTCATACATAATACTTCGCATCACTTTTGATTTTTTCTCTTTCTACTCCAGACAAACCATGGGGTAATTTGATAGTAACTAAGAAATTAATAATATTTGCATACCATGGTAATGTAGCCCTTGCTAAAAACAATTGTTCATCAGGAAGCAGAGTAGCTGACCATTTAAGTCCTTGATTTACAAGTTGAATATGCCTAAGAGTACTATCCATCTTATCAACCTTGGTTTTTACTCTTTCTTTGTCATTAAGTAACATAGAGCTGCATGATCAGAATAAACAATCACTTTAGCTCTAAGTAAATAAGAGCAAAATTTTTCTAAAGTAAAAACAACAGCCAAAAGCTCATTTTCAATGGTGGAGTAGTTTCTCTACACATCACTAAAGGTAATGGAAGCATAATAAATTGTATGAGATGCCTTTCCAACTCATTGTCCTAAAACTACGTCCACTGCAAATTCACTCGCATCGCATATTATTTCAAATGGTAAGCTCAAATTGGGTGGTTGAATTATTGGAGTTGACACAAGAAGATGCTTGAAGTGAACCCCACAGATAAACCGACGAGACACGGAATCGATGTGGAACCCTCAAAGAACGCCTAAACGAATCTGACTTGACAAATTCAAACCCGTTGATTAAGAAATCAATAATCTAAAGTATCTATTCTCAACTGCACGAGATAAGAACCGATAGTGTTCAAGATAGGTTGGTCACAAGAATCAATCCTGCAAAACACCCAAGTCTTTGGAAGACAACTTAGAGAATTTTTCACAAAGTTTTTCTAAATATTGATGAATGAATAATCAGCTGGGAGGCATTTTTAACGTAATAAGGGACTGGCCAAATCCTACAAAATAGGCCTAATACTAATAGGAAACATCCTTGCCAAATCCTAGCAAGCATAAGATGGGAATACTAGACATAAAACCGGCTAAACTAACATTGATATAGGTTGATATTTTCACCCCAAATAAAACAAAAAAGTCCCATAAACAAATGCTAAAAATAAATCCTAATTTAATTAGGAATGCATGGCCGAATAGGGCCTTGGTCCAAATTAGCGTTTTTCAAACCCTTGGTGGTACTGTTCAATTTTCTCATGTGGACTTCTTGGACTTGAATCTTCTTGGAGTTGGACATTATTTGGCCACTTGTGCTTTACTTTGAATAATTGGGCTTTACGTATTAATAAATTGAGGATGGTCCAATAAAACTTGATCATAACACATTGAATATGCTCTAATCTTGGTGAGCTTGAGTCCAAGCTTTCTCCAGTTTTCAACTCTAGAACTTGGTACATCTTTAGCCTATCCATACTCATATCATTCCCTCCTTCCTCGAAAGGATTCATCCTTAAATCTGAAACTGGATGGAAAGGATAAATATTAAACGAAGTAGACAAAAATTTTAAAAAATGACCTCGCTAAAGCAAGAAAAGATTCAATATATGCAGCTCAAACGCAAAAGTATCAAACCTCGATCTTGAAAATGGATGTTGGGAAAATGGCTTGTGAATAAAGACATCACGGAGCACACAAACCCTAAATCATTGAGAATTTTGCTTCGGCTAGCAAATAAACAAAAACCATAAAATATTTTTGAAAGAGATTGAACAAATCATGCTCAAAAATATTATCACACCACATTAAAAATTGATGCATATCGAAAGAACAAAAGAACTTATACACATTGTCATGTAGAAGCACACAATGTTTACCCAAAACGTTAATTAACTTAACACAAAAATGGCAATCATGAGGCTTACAAATTTGCTCAAGAAAAATAAATGTATAAGAAGAAATAGAAATATTAAGTAAGGAAAGGGACAGACTATGAGTACTTTAAAAACTAAAATTATAAGAATTTGACAAATCAAAAATCCTAAGTACTCCTTTCAACAAAACATTTGCATTTAAGTCCGAATGATGTGCAGAAGTCACTAGAGCTTGGCACGAGGAAGGTGCAAATTCGAAATTTTCATTGTCTCCACTTGCTTTTTTGAATGGCTGCACAAAAGAACTTGGAAGAAAATTGTTGGCAACAAAAGATAAAGAATCTTAAAAACTTTTTCCTTGACGAACAAGTTATCTTCCTTTGGAATTACCATAAATTAAAGCTGATTTTTCCTTAGGATTAGAGATGGCTTTCTCCTTACCTTTTTTTGGATTTTCATCTAACAATTTAGCATGTTCTTCATATGATCTTTTAATGTAAAGTTGCTCTTTATGGACTTGATCCTGAAGTATAGTTATTTGCAAATCCGTCATGTGTAGCTTTCAAAACATATTGCCATGGGCTACCTAACAAAATATGGCTAGCATGCATAGGCACTACGTCACATAAAACCTCATCCTTATATTTTCCAGGGGTTAAAGAAATTAAGGCTTGCTTAGTGACTTTAAATTCATCACCTTCATTTAACCATTGTAACCTATATGGATGTGGATGGTCAGTGGTTGGCAAATTCAATTTATTTACCATGAGTTGACTAGCTACATTCATGCAACTACCACGATCAATAATCAAGCCACATGAACGATTTTGAACGACACACTTAGTGAAGAAAATATTACAATGTTGTACCTCATTTTGGTCGTCGTTAGGTTCAACATATTAGAAGTGCTCGTAAAATCACCAAGGCGAGTTTCTCAGAAAAATCTACTTCTTGCTCATCATTCTGATCATGTTGGAGATTCCTTGACCTTGTACCTACGTCATACAAATAGTCATTAGATTTAAAGTCATTGGAATCATAATTAAGACACATACCTCGACGAGCTTGTCTCATTGTGTGAGCATAAGGCTCAACTAATGTCTCAAAAGTGCATTGAATACTTTCAATAGGTATTGCCTTTTCGCCTACACAGGATTTCAAGGCATTAAAGCTTGAATTTTCCCTTTCTTCATACATGTTAAATCTGTAAAAATAAACTATAACACAATAAATTCAAGAATTAGGGTTAGTAAGAACTAAAAAGACCTCACGGCACTTCCTAAGTGTTTAGGTTCAAATTTAAAAATGTCACACAATTTCACTTCTGTTTCATATAAGGCTTTTACCCTCTAATGAATTCACCACTCTTGCCTTTTTTTTCTCGTTTAAATTCTCCTCGAAGCCTTCTCGAAGACTTGAGAGCACAAAGCAAGAACGATACAAACAATTACCAGCACTTAGAACAAAATCAGTAGTTATAGACTAATGAAGCAAAGAAATGACAAAGTACTAGTTGATCGATTTGACAAAGAATGCACACTACACACTTCAGAAAGTCAAACAATAAGAAAGTCAAACAACCAAAGGTTTTGGGCTAGAAACAATTAACCCGAGGGAACAAGGGTATTTCTGGTATTTCACCATTTTTTAGGTGTAACTTGAGAGCAAAATATAAAAAAAAAAATTGAAAAGAATATAAACAAATTTCAGTCGAGAATTATGCCTTCGGGAACTTACAATATTGCAACACTTGACTTCAAATCCCAATAGGAAAAGGACTAGAACTACTCCTAGTTAGAAATAGGAATTATTGTAATCCAAGTTGAACAAGGATTCAAGTGAATGATTTATTCCAACCAAGACAAGGATTGAAAATATGCAAGAATATGGAACAAGGAATTAGCGCAAAATTTCTAATGCAAGAAGGACTTTGAGACCCCAATTCGACTAGGTTTGGAATTCGGCCTTTTTTTTTTACAGCCTTAGGCATGAATTTATAGCAACAAAATATCTCCAAAACTTGGCACAAAAGAGCCACAAAATTTGAAGCACAAGAAAACCACAAACAAGGAAACCTGAGAAACGGTTAGGGTTGAACAATTTTTTTTTTGGATTTTCTCACAGAGAAATATGCACGAAATTAGAAGCCAATCCCAGCAAAATTTGCAAAAAAGTATCCATGGGAAGAATCAAGAACAAAGCACTATCTAGCGAAACCCTAAAAAAATGGTTAAGGTTTTTTTTTTTTTTTTAATTGGATCCTTTTTTGGTCAAAAGAACACAAGAATGAACAATATACGAATAAGCTGAATTTTTTTTGTATGAATAGTAACGATGAACAATAACGATGAATAGTGACGATGAACAATAAAGATTTTTTTTGAATAAATTGATAAAATAGCAAGAAAATAATTTAAAGAGGTATAAAACAAGAAAAAGGAGCCAAAGCTCTAATACCATTCTGATGCGAACCCCGTAGATAAACTGACGAGACTCGGAATCGATGCGGAACCCAAGAACACTTAAATAAATCCAACTTGAAGGATTCAAACCCGTTCATTAAGAAATCTTGAATCTGAAGTATCTGTTCTCAACTGTACGAGATATCGACCCATTGTCTATTACGAGACGAGAACCAATAGTGTTCAAGATAGGTAATCGCAAGAATAGATCTTGCAAAATACCCAAGTCTTTTGAAGATAAATTGGAGAATTTTTTCACAAAGTTTTTTCTGAATATTGATGAATGAATAATCAGCTGGGAGGTGTTTTCAACTTAACAAGGGGCTAGCCAAACCCTACAAAATAGGCCTAATACTAATAGTAAACATCCCTGCCAAATCCTAGCAGGAAATATAGTTGATTATTGGACATAAAATCAGCTATTCATTCATCAATATTCAGAAAAAAATTTCGGCCTAAATTCTCTTTGGCTTATCTTCTTGTAGAGTTGGGTAGACCAGCAAGCTGATTATTCTCTGTCATCAATATACAGATCTAGATGTGTATAAGAGACAGATGTATTTCAAAACCTTCGTGATGCTATTCAATTCTTGGACTTCTTGGACTTGAATCTTCTTGGAATTGGACATTATTTGGCCACTTGTGCTTTACATTGAAGAATTGGACTTACGTATTAATGAACTGAGGATAGTCCTATCTAACTTGATCATAACACGTCGAATATGCTCTTATCTTAGTGAGCTCAAGTCTACGTGTTATGATCAAACTGAGGTATGGTATATCTTTATCCTATCCATACTCATATCAATGCTTCAACTTGTCAAATGCTACTTTATAGCCCTCATTAAACTCAAGTTGCAATCCTTTTCCAGCAACTTGCATAGAAGTACCGATAATTAGGAAAAGTCCTTAAAGAATCTTTTGTAAAAACCTACATGACCGAGGAAAGAATGAACTTCTCGCACCTTGGTAGGTTGGATAAGGCAATGGTTGAATTATATTAATATTTTCTTTATCAACCTCAATCCCCATAGATGATACAACATCACCTAGCATTATACCTTGTTGAACCATCAGGTGACATTTTTCAGAGTTTAAAACGAGGTTAGTTTCTATGCATCTTTGAAATATTAATGTTGTTGGCTCCAAATCAACCTACGAAGGGGGTGAATTAGGTTTCTTAAAATAATTTGCAAATGATGCACAATTAAAATCTTTTACACTAACTAGTAAATTGAAGGCAATGTAAACAATTAAACACAAAATGTACAAAGTGAGCAAAAAAAAAGAGAGAGATTAAGCAAACAACACTCCCAAGCTAGCAAATTTGGAGTTGTAATCCACTAAGATACTCCTTCAAATTTGGTGAGTCAATAATCCCAATTGTACTCAAAGTAGGATAATCCTTGCTCACATTAACTCTATTTAGTTGAGACAATAATTTTATACTCAACCTCACTTTTGTACTAGATTATCACCTTCCACTCAATGCTTTTGAATAGCACTCTTAAGTATACACTAATACAATATCACTAAAGAACTAATTTGCACTCAAATTGCTTTTTTACTTACTTGTATTCAATGTCATCTAAGATAGTAATCCAACATGCAGATGGGTTGGCATTTATAGACTGTCTTCTTCATCCCAATCACAGATGTGTATAAGAGACAGGCAGTAATAATTGCTAAGAAACTACCCGTTATAAGTTTCGGATGTCTAAGATCTTTTTAAGCATCCAAACTACCGTCCGGTCAGCGATATTATTGAGTTGAAATCTTCATTCAGACAACCGAGGCTGCGTCCGTTCCTGCGTCAGAAACAAGTAGATTGAGGAGTTCGACCATCGAACAGAGTAGTTTGTTCGAAAGGTTAGCGCTTATCCCGGGTTGCTCTTCCTTCTCAATCTGATGCGTTTCTGACGCAGGAACGGACGCAGCCTCGGTTGTCTGAATGAAGATTTCAACTCAATAATATCTGTCTCTTATACACAGAGACTTCTTTTGTGCAGGAACGACGGAGATTTATCTGCCTATTCCTGCACAACTTAAATTTGATTGTTATATTACATTTGTCATTATCAAAACCAAGATTGTAAGTCAACAATCTCTCCCATTTTGATGATGATAAATCATAGGGCAAAGCAAACTAATTATACCCAATCATAGCTCAAATAATTAATCCAACAATCATAATCTATTAACCATGATCAATCAAACACATAATCATTTGCAATCCTAAATCCACTTCTCCTCCTTTCGGCATCACCAAAACAAAACAAGCTCTCCCTGAGAGAATGCTTCCTCTGTTTACAAAACACAAGAAGGGATAAAATAATGAAGAAAAAGCATCATTAAATAGAAGAAATAGTCAAGAAGATACATCAAAGTTCAGCAAATGTAATTTAAGTTCAAACACATGAATCCAAGGATAAACAAAGCTTGAAAGGTATTCGAAAAGAAGTAAACAAGGGGGTAGAATCTATGTCATTTTTCTTTTTGGAGCACTTCTCGCGTTTGCGGCTTTAAGCGGGCAAATTATCATCTATAGCCTCATTGTCATGTTCACTTAGGTCTTGAGGATCACGGCGTTGCATAATGTAATTGAATGTGTCATGAACATCTTCATCATCATCATCATCATCAACTCTAGGAATAGCGGATCTCTCAGGATGGGTTGCACCAACCAGATCTTCATGAGCTTCGGGCTCAAGATTGGAATGGTCGATTCTTCAATGTCTTTGCGTAGATGTAGGTATAAGAGACAGGAACATGTACTGCAACTGAATGTTGGCAAATTGAACTTGAGTGAGACAGACATACCGAGACTTAAGGCTTCTTGAAGAATGGTTTGTTTGGTCTCCAACCTTTTTAATTTCCGAAGTGTATAAGAGACAGGACTTGTCCCAAATCCCATTTGTTATTCGTATATTGTTCAGTTCTTGTGTTCTTTCTGTCTCTTATACACATCTAGATGTGTATAAGTGGAGGTGTGGAAGATGAGGGTTGATGAGCAGTGGAGTAGGGTAGTGCATGTCCTGAACTTGAAGCATGATCTTTTGATTTGTCAATTTCATAATCAGTCTTAGTGAACCATTTGTCATTGAAAAAATGCAAACCTTTATGTTCAATGTAAGCTTTATTGAAATATGGGGAATATTATTTTTTTCCAGTAAATGAGATATCAAAATGAATGAAAACTGTATTTAAGAATTTCCCAAAAGGGATATTCATTCAAGTATTGGTCAGGAATAATTCCCAGAAGGAACAAAGTAAATATCCAAAATCAAGTTTGATTGCCTTAAAAACACAATAGAACAAATACAATTTCATTTTTCCCATGAAGTACGATGTCCATCAGTAGGTAATAACTATGTAGAAACAAGGCAATTTCTTACAACATATTACCTACTGACTAAGCAAGGTGGTTTTGGCTTCCGAAGCCTGCTTAAGACGTGTTATGATTTGCGAAGATTCACAATGAATTATAATACCATATCATTTTACACAAACAAATCAAGATGAATTAATTTTCCCCATTTTTGTTTTCCAAAACATTCCTTGACAAAAGGTAAGTTTAATTCGTCAAACAAGCCTTGAGAAATAGGATGTTGCATTATAATGGATTTACTAAGCAAAGATGTGTACCTATCAGATGCCTTGGCATCAGTGAATTTAGGCAAAGTGGAATTTGGAGTGGGTTGAGGATTTGTTGACGTTTGGCCTTTTACTGGAGCCTTTCCCTTTGATTTCATGCCTCTAGTGCCTGTTGTTACAAGACCCTCCACATGAACTAGCCATCTATCAAAGAAGAAGTTGGAGAGTGAAAAAATGAGAGTTAAGGGATTTTTAGGAAATTGAAGGAAGGAGAATGTTAATAAGGTGAGAAAGAGTTGAAATGGGGTAAGTGAAGACATAGGAAGATGAATTTCTTGATGAATTTCAGAGAAAAATGACAAATTGAAGGAATTTCGTGATTTTCTCCTATTTCGCCAGAATTAGGGTTCGGTGGGTTGGAATGTCCGAAAAGGGGAAAATGAAAGGTTTTAAACGAATAGAACAGTCATTTGGATGTCTGAATGATTGATAAACGTCCGATCGTGCATTCGATCTCAGATGAACAAATGGCCAAAATTCTAAACTATGCATCCGAAGGGATGTCGAACGGTTGTGATCGTCCGTCCAAAGGGAAACGTCCAAGGCAAAAAGAAAGAAAAATAGGGAGTTCGGATGGATATTTTCGTCCGAAAGAACAAAGAATTTAGGATGCACATTTGTGTCCGAAAATCTCAACTCACAATGATTGAAATCAATAACGCCCTAGTTCAAGTTCTCGGAGAATAAAAATTATCCAAATAGATGGTTTAGTATAAAAACTTATGAATTGATCATTTGTGTAAACAAATTTAACACAAATTTCCTTTTTGGCAACAAGATCTCTTATAAAATGACGCTTGACATCAATGTGTTTTGTTCTAGAATGCAAAATAGGATATTTAGTGAGATTAACTGCACTAGTATTATCGCATCTAATAGGCACACAATAAAAAATAACACCGAAATCTTTTAGAGTATGTTTCATCCAAAGAAGTTGAGCACAACAATTTCCAGTAGCAACATAATCGGGTTTTGCCACAATAGAGAGATTGAATTGATGCTTCTTTCTAAACCAAGACAGCAAACAATTACCCAAAAAGTGACACATAACACTAGTACTTTTTCTATCAATTTTACAACCAACAAAGTCGGCAACCGAATAACTATTCAAATCAAAACTAGTGCTCTTGATTTAGGATACCAAAGACCAAAATTTAACGTCCCTTTCAAGTATCTAAAAATTCTTTTTATACCAATTAAATGTGATTCCTTAGGACAAGCACAAAGACAAACAACAAACATAATATTTGATCTACTAGCAGTTAAATAAAGTAGGCATCCGATCATACCTCTATAGTATTTTTCATCAATACCATTACCTTCTTAATCCTTGTCAAACTTGGTTAAGGTGCACATTTGTGTTCCAACTTGTTTGCAATCCTTCATTCCAAAGTGCTTGAGAAACTCCTTTGTTTACTTGATTTGTGTGATGAAGGTTCATTCTTTTGTTTCATGAACTTGAAGTCCAAAGAAGAATTGTAATTCTCCCATCATACTCATTTCAAATTCCTTTTGCATTAAGCATGACAATTCCTTGCACAAACTTTCATTAGTAGCTCCAAAAATAATATCATCAATCTAAATTTGAACAACCAACAAATCATTACAACTAGTTTTGGTGAAAGGAGTGTCATGGCACTTTTGACATCCATTTAAAATAATTTGAAATTGTTAAAGCACGCATATGGAAGAAACATGCGAATAAATTATAAACGAGCAACGGGTGCAAAGGTCTCATAAAAATCAATTCATTCTTCTTGAGCATAACCCTTTGCAACAAGTCTAGCTTTATTTCTAATTATCTCACCTTTATCATTTAGTTTGTTTCTAAAAACCCATTTTGTTCCTATTACGGGATGAGTTGAGGGTCTTTCAACTAAAGTTCACATATTGTTTTTCTTGAATTGACCAAGTTCTTCTTGCATAGCAAGAACCCAAGATTCACTCATTCAAAGTGTCATCCACACGTTTAGGTTCAATGTGAGAAAGTAAGCCACAATTATTATTCAAAGGTTTATGAAAATGAGTTTTTACCCCATCAGACGGATCACCTATGATTAATTCTTGAGAGTGACTTGAGACAAATCTTCATGCTTTTGGAAGATCTTTTGGGGAATCTTCGTTCTTTTCTCCTTCTTTATCCAAGTGATGAGCATTGTCCTCATTGCTTCCTTGGTCTTTTGATGTTCTTCATGTATAGTGAACTTTTCAAGTTTCTTTTGCACACCTGCATCTTCATCTTCACAAACATTTTTTGAAATAACATCATTAGCCTCATCAAACGTAACATGTACAACTTCTTCAATCAAAAGAGTTCTTCTATTATATATTCGATATGCTTTCTTGTCACTAGAATATCCTAAGAAAATCCCTTCATTTGATGTTTTGTCAATATTTCCAAGATTCTCTTTTACTTTTGGAATAAAAAATATACAACCAAAAACTTTGAAATATCCTACTTAATTGAGGCATTCTAACAACCGAAAATTCATGTAATGATACCATTGTGACATCAACTTACTAGTTAGTGTAACCTCCAAATTTGTTTTCCTCCATACTCAATTTGATAATTTGAACAATTGTCAATTTCAGAAGTTGTAATGGAGCAGAATTTAAATTTGGACGAAATATTCAAAGGCTTCATTTTTGTGAACAAGAACTAGTACCCAAGTATACCTAGAATTGTCATCAACAATCACAAAAGCATATTTACTACCACCGAGACTAGCATGTTGAGTTGGACCAGACAAGTCCATGTGCAATAATTCCAAAGGTTTAGTAAGTAAACACACAATTTTTTGGTTTTAAAGAAACTTTAACTTGTTCACCAAATTGGCATGCATCACAAATTTTGTTTTTTCACAAACTTTAATTTTGTCAAACCTCTTACCAATTCATTCTTAGCAAGATTTTCAATTAAATCCATGTTGAAATGACAAAGTCTTATATGCCAAAGTCAAGGATCACCTATAGAAGCGGTTAAGTATTTTACATTGCCACCACCAATATTATCAAGATATATCACATAAACATCATTGTGCCCGATAACTTTAAATAAAACATCAAATTTTTTATCAAGAATTAAACATTCATGCTTGGTAAAGAACACATATAGATTTTTATCACATAATTGGCTCACACTTCAGAGGTTGTAATTTAAATTATCAACTAGAAGCACAATTTTAATCAAAGTCTCACCATTTTTACCTACATCACAAATGCCAATTGATTTTGCTTTCATGTTATCCCCAAAAGTCATCTTTCGACTATTTTTGGACTTTAGCACATTGGTGAAGAGAGATGCATCACCGGTCATATCCTTAAGCACCCACTATCTATGAACCATTTAGTATTTTTGGTGATGTTCATTACCTACACAAGAAATTAGGTGATAACTTTTGGTACCCATATTTTCTTGGGTCCATAAGAGTTAGTAAATTGACTGCAAATCCATATGGTATTTATTCCAAGTTTTTCATTTCTCTTGACATAACAATAATTTTTCATATGTCCTTATTGTTGGCAACAGTCACAAATAATATTCTTATTTCCTTATAAAGAAGATTTTGATTTTAGAAAACATAAGTCATTCCTTCTAAAAGTGACAAAGTTCTTGTTGATCAACATATTCCTTTAAGCTATCATGCAATTTTAAAATGAAAAATTCAACATCATCATTATCATCATTTTCATCATTAGAATCATAAGTAGTTGTTACTTCATCATCACCAATGGCCATAAAGGTCATTTATGCCTATTCCATCTCTTTTTCAACTTCTCCTTCAGAGGTTGCAATCATTCCATGTGATTTGAAAATTGTTGAAGGACTTTCTTCATTCCTTCCTCTTCTTGGAATGACGCTCATTTGCAAAGGGTCCAGGTTGACCGCATTCAAATCATTTTCATTTTGCTTCTTAATTTCAAGCTTGGTCTTCCCTTTGAAATTATTTGAGTTGATTGCTCTTCCTTTTCTCATTCTCCGTTTATTGATGTAATGTTTGAGGAATCAGAATGGTGATGAGTGCAAGATCACCTTCATTAAGATCTTCATCTTCTAAATTGATGGAGCCATTTTCATCTTATTCTTGAGAAGTCTTCAAGGCAATGCTTCTCTTTGGTCTTGCTTCTTCATCATCCACCACTTTAGATTTGAGCTTCAATTCATATGAAATGAGAGAGTTAATCAACAACTCAATCTTATGGAATTTAGAGTGTATTTGCTTCAGATATTTTAGTAATAGTTTTTGCCACCCATTCTTTGGATAAAGCATTCAATATTTTTCTATTCTTCTCATTAAACCCAAAGAATATTCCATACCCAAGGTTTCAAGATCCTTAATGATATCATTCAATCTGCAATACATTTTGTCAATATTTTCATGTGGTTCCATCCTGAAAGACTCATACTTGGCAACAAGTAAGGATTTCTTTTATTCTCTAACATCATCACTCCTCTTCTTGAATTTCTTTCAATTTGTCCCAAATTTCCTTAGGCGAAACACATCCTTTGAAACAAGTAGACTCATTAGCATACAAGGCATTGTATAGCACATTCATGGCTATAGCATTTTGTCTCAAAATGCTTTATCTTGTAGAGTGAGCTCATCCCAAATGTTTTTTCTCTTCTTCTATTTGTTTGATTATTAACAATGGTGGCTCCAAAAGGACCGTCATTGACAACATACCACAAGTCAATATCAATATATTGCAAAAATATTTTCATTCTATCTTTTCAACTAATAAAGTTCATCCTATTAAACATAGGAGGTCTAGTAATAGATTGACCTTCAAAAAATAAATCAATTATTTGTTGCCATCGAAGATCTTTACTTAAAGACAATTTAAGCAAAATAAAGAGTCCAAAGTCTAACACCAATTGTTGGCCCCAAAGCAACCTAAGAGGGAGGGTGAAATAGATTTATTAAAAATAATCAAATGATGCACAAATCAAATCTTTTACACTAACTAGTAAATTGATGGCAATGTAAACAATTAAGCGCAAAATGTAGAGTGAGTAAAAAAAAGGAGAGAGATTAAACAAACAACACTTCCAAGCTAGCAAGCTTGGAGTTGTAATCCACTAAGATGCTTCTTCAAAGTTTGTAAGTCAATAATCCTAATTTTATACTCAACGTCACTTTTGTACGAGATTATCACTCCACTCAATACTTTTGAATAGCACTCTTAAGTACACACTAATACAATATCACTAAAGAGCTAATTTGCACTCAAATTGCTTTTCTAATTGCTTGTATTCAATGTATAAGTTAGTATTTCAAAATGCAAATGCGTTGGCATTTATGGAGTGCAATAAATCAGCTCCTAACCACTTCCTAGCGGCTAAATAATAAATGATGAGAAACTAGCCGTTATAGGTTTTGGATGTTCGAAATCTTTTTTTAAGCGTCCGAACAACTGTTCGAAAGAGTGATACACATGTAGCTGTGTCTAATACACAGTCGTAGCGCCCACTTTAAGATCACACAACCTATGTGTGCATTAAATAGATGCATCTCTCTTCACCAATCTAAAGTCCAAAAATAGTCGAAAGATGACTTTTGGGGATAACATGTCTCTTATACACATCTGGCATTGGTGTCAGTAGGTATAGACCTGGTGAGACTTTGATTAGGCAGAGAGCTTCTATTTGATAATTAACAACGAATCTTGCTCTCTGCCTGACCTTTTGGAAGGTCTATTGTGTCTGAGACAATTCTGTTCTGACGAAGTTCTCATCCGAGCAACTTTGTTCTGTTCGGACAATGTGTAGTGTACAAAGCCATGAGCGAGATAAAACAAAATTCCTACACAACTTAAGTTCATATTGTTAGATTATATGAAACATTATAGTTATGTATAAGAGAAGGAGTGAAACTTGAAAGTATCTTGAATTTATCAATTAAAACAATAGTAAGCATGACCAGCTAACCTTTTAAGCATTTGACCTATAAAAGGTAACGGAAGTGATCTTTGCAAGTAAGCAAATCAATTTTTCGATAATCTATGTAAACTTGCCACCCTTTTTGAATACGGGTGGGAATCATCTCATTTTCTTGATTTTTCACCACTATTATTCCCTTTTTTTAGGTACCACTTGCACCAGGCTAACCCATTTCACTATCTGAAATAAGGTAAATTATACTTTAAGAAGTTTGAGTATCTCTTGTTTAACAACTTCAATTATCAATTGGTTCCGCCTTCTTTGCGGTTGACGAGTAGACTTAGATCTATCTTCGAGTAATATACAATGCATGTTAGCGGATGGGCTAATTCCTTTAATATCTGCAATGGTCCACCCAATTGCCATCTTGTACTCCCATGGAACCTTTAACAATCTTTCTTCTTGTTCACTAGTTAAATTATTGGAAATTATAACTAGAAAAGTTTTTCCATCACCTAAAAATAAATATTTAAGGTGGCTTGGAAGATATTTCAATTCTAGCTTAGCCAACTACACAACAAAAAGTAAGGGCTTATAATTAGAAATCAGTAATATAGCATAAGATACCTTACCAATTTGTGGCTCCTCAGCATTACTTTCCAGTTGTTTGTCCAATTCATCTTCAATTTCTTCTTCAAAAATATCCTGTACTAATGAATCAACAACATCAATATGTATATACATAGAGATGTCCTCAGTAAGATACCGCATGGCTATGTAAAATTCAATTTATAACTTTGAACCAAAACATTCTTTTACTTGAAACCCTTGGGATGGGCTATTCTTTGGGCTGTCTCTTATACACATACTAGATTTCAATAAAATACTATGTGTAAGGAGTTCAACTTGAATAAGATATAACATTTATATATCTAAGTTGACCTCCTTAATCCTTGTATTGCTACTAAACAAGAAATTGTACACATACCTAGATACTTGCATTTAGTGGGTAGATTTTAAGTAAGCATTGATAGAATTTTGGCTAAAGTAATCTTCTCACCCTTCTTTTGTCATTGTTTCTTTTTTATGTGTACATAATTCCTTCATGAATTTAGTATATCGCTATTTGTTTAATAGCATCTGACAACGGAATGTTTACCTCACATTTGTGAAAAGTTTCATATAAGTTCCTGTTAGGGTCCTCCTTTGCAAATTCCTTGAATGTTTCGAGAAATGCGGTGGCTCAGGTTTTTATTTTGACCACAGAGTTGATTTACTTGTTACTTCTCCCTTGCCAACTGGACCGACTTCTTTTTCCACTTCGAACTCCTTCTCATCAGCCTTCTCACATTTAGGAACTAATTTACTCAGTACCCAACTTTCTTGCCACTGTTACGTAACACAATTGTGATAGCATTTTTCTTGGGGTTGATAAAATTTTGAGAGGGCAACTTGCCAGAGGTTGCACTTCCAATTGGCTAATTGCAATCGCCATTTGTCCCATTTATACACAATCTAGATGTGTGCAAGAGACAATGTCTACTTTGATATTGCATAGTATAAGCAGTTAAAACATTCTAGCATTTCCTCTCCGGACTTACTAGATTGAGCAATTGCATTAGCTTGTTGTATTTGAGAGAATGGAGGCCTATACGAATGGAAATTCTGCTGATTTTGTTCAAACTGTTGCTATGTCGAATTCTCATATCTCAAATTAGGATGATCCCTTACTGAGGATTATACATGTGGCTAGTTCTTGTTCTAAGGATGAAACATTACCTCATCAACATGCTTGAGAAGTTGTTTGCGTCACGTCCCAAACTTTTGAGAACATGTTACCATGTTTGATATGAGCTCACGGACAGCGTCAATAGTCGATTTATCTAACGCCCCTCCAATAGCGACGTCGATCATATTCCTCTCATTTGACAACAAAACTTCATAAAAATACTGAATTAATAAGGAGTTGCTGATTTGATTATGAGGACAACTTCCACAAAGTTTCTTAAAATATTCCCAACACTTGTACAAGGACACGTCATTGAACTACCTTATCCTATAACCGATATTTGCAGTTCGGGCACTACTAGGAAATCTTTTACACAAGATGTGTCTAAGACATTTGCTCCTATGTTGTAATGCTACCCGATGGTAAATCGAACCGCTAGTCCTTTCCTTCGCTCCTGAGTAAGAACGGGAATGCCTTCATCTTAATGTGCTCCTCAAAAACCCGATAGGTCTCATACTCGTCCCAACCACATGGAACTCCTTAAGATGCTTATTCGGATATTTATCTGGTAATCCATGAAAAGAAGGTAATAAATGGATTAGTCCAGACTTTAATTGAAAAATTAACATTCGCATCTAATTTAGGATACGTAATGCACAAAGGTTGTTGATTTAAAGTGGGCGCTACTGTGAGCATCGCACAAAGAACTCTTAGAGACCTGGTAGCTGTCTCTTATACACATCTAGATGTGAGTTAAAGAGATAATCTTTAGTTCAATGACGTGTCCTTGTACAAGTGTTGGGAATATTTTAAGAAACAATTATGGATTTCCAATGTCAAATTGGAATTCAACTTGTCCAGCAGATTGTTTTATTGGCATACACAATTAGTGGAAGAAATAATAACAAAATAAAAGAAAAGAATAATAGAAATTAAGGCACAAAAGTAAATCAAACTTTCCCCTGTGTATAAGAGACAGGACTCATCGTTACTACATTATTAAGGGTGAAATTGATTAGTTTTTGGGTTAATAATGTAGTAACGATGAGTCCGAGTCGTTCCACAGAGAACAAAATTTATTCTACGCTCAATGAGAAAGACGAATTTTAAACAATTTGAAACTAAGGACTAAAACACAAAATAAAATTAAAGAGAGTTCAATAAAAGACAGATCTTGGTTGGTGTCACATCCACCATGGAAATTCTATCAATTGGTAATAGTTGTGTTTAAGATAATGCAATTTTTTAGGCGAAGTTATTTGGAGAATTGAGCCAAATTCCAATTGAAAGTTGATACTTATTTCCTTCGTAAGGTTGGTTAATTTTCAACACATGATCCAAGGTTAAAGAGAGTTATCGTAAAATTAATGCAGAAAAATATTCAATAATTGATATAAAAATGAATAAATTCAAGTACAGAGGTCCCACAATTTAATAGAACCAACCATGGCTTGAATTCCCATAATCAAGAAGAGGGTTTTAAGCACTAAATACCATGGAAGAACACACAACAATGACTGCTAAAAAACTTACAATAGAAACTAGAGAAAAAAATGTCTCCTCTTATATTCACCCTACATGGGTATTTATAGTGAATATTAGGTTTACACTTTAGGGTATTTTATGTGAGCGATGCCTTAATCCTACACTTCACTTTCGGCTTCAATTTTGACATCGAAGGTCTTGGAATTTGAAAAAGTGTAAAACACGAAAGTTGTATTTCTCTTTCTGAGCCAACACAACTTGAATCAAATCAATCAGAGCTCGGACTAGAAACTGGCGTTTAAAATATGAAAAAGTGTCAAGAATAGCTCTATATTCGTGCACAATTCATCCCTGGAATTTCTTTTCATCTTTTTCAACCCTTTTTCATTACAACCCTATAAATCAATCAATTAATTAAATTAAGCTCAATAATAACTCAAATCAGTTCATAATCTGTCTCTTATACACATCTAGATGTGTATAAGAGACAGGGCATTCACTCTTTGCTGAGCCTAGCCAACCCACAAAGAGAAGCCTTCTTTAACATATAGTCTAGCTAAGAAATAGGAAAATACTGCCACCATTTTGACCATTTCTATTTCGAATTCTAGGGTGCTAACCATTTCACCAATTTAGACACAACAAAGTAAGAAGAAAAGCCTAAAGAAGAAAAAGCTCTCTCTAGCTTCTTTTTCTTCTTCTCAAGGCCTGATTGAGTCTCTTTTCCATATTTCTTCAACCATCAAGTTGGTGTTTTTGTCCTTGGTCATCAACTCAAGAGCATTTTGCATGTCTTCGAATAACCAAGCTGTTGAATGGTATGCAGCCTTAGGATCTTGTGACTTGACGCCCAAAGAGGTGCAACAAGCAAGTGGTCCGCAAGTTCTTCCTTGGACCAGGCAAACCATTAAACCTGAATGAATGCCTAAAGGAGAGTTGTTACAAGAACCGTTCAAGCTAGATTTGTTCTTGACAATAAACGATCATGTCCAACATGCGCAAGTTGTGATTGAATGGGTTGATAACGTCTTTCATCTTTGGGGTCGGGCATATACGAGAAAGCACGGATGATCAAGTCCATGATGAGATGAACCAGAGCTTTATCACCATACATTGTTTACTTAGCAAAAACTTTTATACAAGTCTGGTAGTTAGTTAGCCTCTAATAATGTCTTCTCCTTTTTGTAGCTCAAAACCAATATGCTAGAAGGCCAACACCGTATGTTAGTTACTCGGAAATGTGTGGTAGAGATAGAAGGTATATAAATTGAGTAAAGTGCTGCCCATCAAGTGGCCATAACTCTTCTGACTAAGAAGTTAGGAGACAAGAAAAAGGCAGCCTTGAACAAAATCCATGACAAATTAAAGAAAGAATCGGCTCAGCAAGCTAACTTAGAAAGCCTTCCACACTATTGAGGTCAATAAAGTTAAAAGAGAGATCAACCAACTTAATAAAAATATCAGTTTAAAGCAATCAAGACTGAATAAAAACAAGTCTTAGCTGGGTCAAGCCCAAACTAAGATCGAGAGACTGAAGGCCGAGCTGAAGCTTTTATGAATTGAAGCCCTTCTAGATGGTGTGAACCAATTCTTGTCTTCATCAGTTTTGGGAAAGATTTGACCACATTCTACATCACTGCTAGTTAGTTGGGACATAAAGAAGTGACAAGTCTAAAATTAGCATTATTTTTGTCTTTCTTTTGTTATTAAATTTTGGCATATTTAGTTCCATTTGTTGTGTTTTATGGGCAAATAGGTAATATTTAGGAATTTAGAGTCATCATGTTAGTTTTTATGATTTTTATAGTTAAATGTGTGTTTTTGTTGCATATATTATCTATTTCTGTGATTTTGTGTGACGTGAAGGTGAGTGAGGGGTAAAAAGGTCATTTGGCAGCTAAGGAAAAATTAGATTAGAAGTGGAGAAATCAGGATCCAAGTAAGCTGTGATGGAGACCAACCTATAATAATGGCTGCACAAAAATCAATCAGTCGCTGACAGCGTTTGATCTAGAAGGATGTACCGTAGACAATGGTTAATTGATATTCCATGGTGGATTAACCAAAGATCCTGTCTCTTATACACATCTATGACCTTCTACAGTATGGGAATTACTAGTATTTATAAATAACGTGGTAAGGCTTGTACTGTAGAAAGATAGCGATACTCAGACTTTTATTTGAGGGTTTTATGCTAGATGGCTTTGAGCTACAATTAGGGTAATTGATTCTTTAAGCACAGAATTGTAGAATCTGTCTCTTATACACTTTTAGATGTTTTTAAGAGACAGCTATTAAATTCTTAATTTATTTTATTATCAATTGCTTTATGTAATATTATACATTTTCTATATGTGTTAATTCCAATAGCCATTTCCATAAATGTGCAATGATTGACCCTCAATTCAATTTAGAAACTCGGCAAATCAACTAATTAAATCTATCCGCCTGAACTAGATTAATTAGCAACTCATTGCAGGTTATGGTAACTGGCTAATAATTAACATAAATAGACAATTCAAAGGAATAGCTAACCCTAGTTTTGGTTACGTTGATTGATGGGATAAGGATTTTAAACCCTTTTCATAGAGCGGTGTTAATTTATTAGGCTAATTAATCTAGTTCAGGCGGATAGATTTAATTAGTTGATTTGCCGAGTTTCTCGGAAGCAAATTTGAATTCCGTACAATTAATGACTCAGATTAATTAGGTAGGTTAATAGAAGGTTTCACGACCCTACTTAAATTAATTTGATAGGATTCATTTGCCAAAAGTTTTGGGGTTGCATTGAAATATGGGAATAGAAAAACCATTAACTATGTTTAATTAATGCATTGAATACATAGCTATTAGATTGACTCCTAGATGACATCTTGCTTCCGAGAAACTCGGCAAATCAACTAATTAAATCTATCCGCCTGAACTAGATTAATTAATTTTTAGTCATTTTAATTATTTTCGTAAAAGAAAAAAAATTGATTTCCACCACCAAAAACATAGCAAATCGGTCATCTAAATAGAAGTTCAATTAGACTCTTGGTACTTGCACAAGTCCTCAAGTGAACCCTTGCTCACCTAATACCTTAATAACCGTATACTTGCAAAATCAATGGAAGCGTGGGATAAGGAATTCAAAACTTGTCCAACACGTGTAAGATTTATTCTGTCTCTTATACACATCTAGATGTGTATAAGAGACAGGCCCACAAAAAAGTAATGAATTTATCGCATTCAATATTTTCTATCTCTTTGCCAAATTAGATGTGTTAAGAGATTTGACTACTTCAAGCTTTATTTTCTACCAGTTATTGTGTAATTTTTCTCTCTTTACTCGTAACGGCTCCTTTGTGCCTATAGTTTATGCAGAAGTTTATACACATCTAGATGTTGATCCAAAATAGATAGAACTCTTACAGAACGAAGAAAAGCTTAGCTTCTTCAGAAAGCAGGTAGATATGGCCAACAAAAGGAATCCACGCCAATAGGGGACAGCAAGAAGTACCACCAATTAACCGTGATCGGTAGAGAATAAGGAGGAATTTGAGGATAATGGGCAGAATATGCCTCTCTCACAACAAACCATTGGGAGACTATACCCAACCTATTTTTGGAGGATCACAATCCAGCATTGTACTACTTCCCATCCAAGAAAATAATTTTGAAATTAAGCCAAAACTGATATCCATGCTTCAACAGCATGTAATGTTTTCATGTTGCATAGTGAGGATCCAAACCGCCATCTAATCAATTTTGAAAAAGTTACCTTCAACTTAAGATTATTCCCTTTTTATTTGTGAGATAAGACAAAGTTGTGGCTGCAAGGGTATAAATAGAGAACTTTAATAACATAGGACAGATTGATGCAAGCTTTCATATCAAAGTACTTTTCCCCATCTAAAACGGCCAAGCTAAGGAATGATAATACTTCTTTGAGATTCAACATCTTGGAAAAAACCTTAGGGAAGCTTGGAAAGGTACAATGATCTACTTACTGAGTGTCCACATCATGGGTTACCTTTATGAATATAAATGGAGATATTCTACAATGGGATGCTTCAAGAAACCCGTGAGTCGGTAGACGCTTCCACGAATGGATCCCTAATGTTGAATAAAACCCCTGAGAAAGCCCAAGAGCTATTGGATAAAATGTCCAATAATTATTTCAAGTCTTCAGCAACCCAAAGCCGCGAGCAAAGAAAGAGAGTGCATTAGCCGAATGATTGGGATGCCATGGTTGCTAGACAAGAGGCAACAACTAACGAAGTTGAGTTGTTGACCAAGCAATAGGAGGAGATGAAAGTCAAGGTAGTAACTATGACGCTGCCGCTCATCTGCAATAATTGCTTAAGTGACCATCCTAATGACCAATGTAGTGCACTAACAGTGTCTAATTCTCCTTTTGCAAGTTATGAACAAGTGAATTACATGGAAAAGCTTATTAAGGTTGTCAAAACAGTAACCAACACAAAAATTAGAACAATGGTCTCAACAAAACATACAATCTAGGATGGAGAAATCAACTGAATTTATCATAGGGTAATCAGCAAAATCAAAACTCAAATACTCGACCTCTATTTCAACAATATCAACCTTAACAAAATTAAGTACAAGTACCTCTATCCCAGCAAGTGAAAGAGAGTCAGTTAGAAAATGCTCATACACAGTTTATCCAGTTTAGTGCTGAAAGAATCAAGAGTCAAGATGCTGCAATAATGAATATAGAGACTCAAATGGGGCAGTTGGCAAGGATTATAGCAGATAGACCACTTGGTACATTACCAAGTAACACTATTGCCAACCCTGGGGAGCATGCCAAAGAAATAACCTTGAGGAATGGAAAAGCTATGGAGTAGAGGAAAAAAAGGAGAAAAATAGTGAACTTGAAGATAAGCAACGCGAGAAAAATTAAGATAACAATGAAAATGCTGAGATAAATGATATACTCAATGGTTCACAAAAATACAAAACCTTCCAAGGGGAAACCGGAAGTCCAAATTACTCATCCATCAATTCGAATTCCATTCACAAGTAGACTCAAAGGTGAGGATCATAAAAAAAAATTCAAAGATTTCTCAAGATCTTCAAATGGAAGCACAGAAGAACATACACAAATATGCCAAAAGAATGATGCAAATGTTGATAAAATGAGAGGAAACTACTGAGAGATGAAATTTTATGCCTAATTGAAGGATGTAGTACAATTATTCAAAATAAGTTACCTCCTGAGCTTAAAGATCCTAGTTCATTTTCAATCTCATGTACTATTGGAGGAGTTGAGTTCGAGAGGGCTTCTTGTGATCTAATAAATCCATCAATTTGATGCCTTTGTCTATTTACAAGAAGCTCAATGGTAGGAAATAAAGCCTACCATTGTATAAGAGACAGTCATCTCTTGGATATCTATCAAATGCCCATTTGATAGATATCCAAGAGGGGAAGTTACAATTAAGAGTATGATCAAACTGTCAATTCCTCCATTCTAACTCTCTTAAACTTTATTCTATTTATGATGAAGTTATGGTAATTAATACAGCTAATGATTGTTGGTCCCAAAGCAACCTAAGAGGGGGGTGAATTAGGTTTCTTAAAAATTACTTTGAGAAATATTGAGATTTTCAAATTAAATGCAGATATAACAAAATCAATAGAACAGTAAAGTAAAGAGACCTTGTAATTAAACAATCAATACTTCCAAGCTAGCAAGCTTGAAGTATCAAATCTCTTGAATGCTTCACACACTTGGTGAGCCAATAATCTTTACAAAGTTGGGAAGTTCTTGCTCACACTAAAACTCTTTTAGTTGAGCCAAGAGTCTTACTTACAACCGAATTAACACTTTCATACAAGATTATCACTCCACTCAAAGCTGAATTACACTCACAATTGCACACTAATACAACAAAGCACTATAGTCAATTTGCACTCAAATTACTCTTTTCTAAGGCTTGTATTCAATGTATTAGATAATATTTTCAGGTTATTAAAGCACCTATTTATAAGAGCAATAAATAGTGGTATCAACTACTTCCTAACGGCTAAATAATAAATGCAAAAAAACTAGCCGTTGGGGTTTTGGACGTCCGAGAAGTATTGAATGACAGGCGATCCGATCTTCTTTCGGTTTGTTGAAGAGCTTCGTTCGGACGTGTGCATGCTTCCGTTCCTTCGTCCGACAGAGGTTTCGGAAGGTCCTGAGCGTCCGAAAGAGAAGCAGTAGGATCCCATTCTTTCTGCTAGTTCGTTCGGACGATACAATGCGTCCGAGGAGTTTTGACCTAGTTCGGACGGTTCTGTGCGTCCGAAAGATCTGTTCATTTCATCGTCCGAACGAACTAGTTAAGTGTTTATGTCATCATCAAAATAAGGTTTGGAAAACACCAATCTCTTATGCACAGTGTACTTTATAGGCAAGAAGATCCTCACGACCCAATGGACAATGTGATAAATTAGCTAGCAAAGGCCAAAATAATCAGCTGGCAAATTTTCATTTTTATATGTGCTAAAGTATGTAATTGTGAATTCAAATGATAAATAGAAGTGCACTTAAAAGACAATCACTCCCGTATATGCATAGTGTATCAATTCATAAAAAAATTCTTAATCAGTACAAATTTATCACGTCATACGGTCGAGTTGTTGCCTCTTGTCTCTTAAGGATGGCCTTGATACCACATGTAAAACAAATAATACATATAAATATGTATCAGATAGCGGAAACGAAAATCAAGATTACCTACAACCATAATCATTCAAGCAAATTGAGTCCATGTATAAATTGAATCCACTTGTGCGTGCCTCACAAATGTATGCCCAACTCCAATAATCTGTCAATAATACATTTTATATAAAGGTAACGTATGAGTGAACACCTGTCTCTTATACACATCTAGATGTGTATAAGAGACAGTCCCCTGACCCTGGGTATTTATACACATCTAGATGTGTATAAGAGACAGAGTCAGAATATATCCTTCTATCAAGCATATTACTATAGTTACATAATTATAGTATTATGATATTTTATATATTCTGACTAATTGATTGAAAGTATTATTCAATCATATCAAATATGGGATATCAATCATTTAGATGAAATTACGAATTATCATGTGGGTCACATATAAGGTAAGTTTTGCATTGCAAGTCTTATGGTATTGGCATCATCCATCCTAGATCATCTTCAATTTCCATGACCTCAATTTCATCAATAGCTCTTTGGGTATGAACTTTGAACCATGGAAATCTTTGGTCAAATAGGAGTATCTACCCAAGGTAAGTTTTGAAAATATATCGGCATTTGAATTTTTAGCTTGGGAAATTTGACAAACTCCACCTCTTTGAACTGTTAGATTCAATTGCTTAACCTTTTGAAGCTATTTTTGTAGGATTACTTCTCGAGTTTCAAAATAGCCTAAGATCTGGTCAACTACTAGCAAAAAGTCACTATTTACTTGTATCCCTTCTGTCCCCATCTTCTTTGCCAGCTTCATTCTTATTAAAATGGCTGCATACTCTGCTTCATTATTAGTAGCTCAGAAGTTAAATCAAAGATCATAAGTGAAGCTATCTCATTTTAGGGACTACATAATGACACCTGCTCTCGAGTCTGACTCACAGGAAACCCCATCCACATGTAATTCCACAATTTGATAATCTACATGTGCCTTATCTAGCTTGTTTCTTATCTGCAACATATTGCCAATTTGAGTTGAATCAAAGGTGCTCTCAATTATATAATTTGCTAATGCATGTGCCTTTATAAAGGATCGTGGTTGGAACTTGATATCAAAGAGTTCACCTGACCACTTTAACATCCTTCTCAAGACATTAGCCTTTCTCAAGATTTTTCAAAGGAAAATCTGTGTAACTACGAGTCTCGTGTGAATAAGAAGATATTGCCTCAATTTTTGAGTTACAATGATTTTATCAAAAGGGTATTTTCTCTATAACTAAATAATTATGCTCTAGGCCTTGAAGAACTTTACCGACAAAGAGGATTGGTCGTTCTTCGATTGAACTAGGAGGCTTCATGTCCAGAATAGCCTGTACCTTTTTGGGATTGGCCTCAGATCCTTTTTGTAAGACAATAAAGCCTAGAAATTTTCTTGAAGGCATCCAAAAATACATTTATGTGGGTTCAACCATATTGACACATCTCACAACTTTAAAGGTATCTCGTAAGTTGAGATGACATTCTCATTTGGCTTTTTATAACCATGTTATCCATATAGACCTACATGTTTCTTCCTATTTGACTTTTTGAACAGCTTGTTAACCAACCATTGGTAAGTTGCTCCAGCATTCTTGAGTCTGAACAGCATGCTCTGGTAACAATAAGTATCTTTATTAGTGATAAATGTTGCTAGCTTGGAAGTATTGATTGTTTAATTTATCTCTCTTTACTTTACTGTTCTATCTAAAAATGTTATATTACAAATAGATGTGTATAAGAATGTGTATAATATTATAAAGAAAAAGGGTAATTACATTCAGACATTCTTATTAAGGTCAATATAACAATACACATGTATAAAGTTTTGGCTTTTTTGCAAGTATATAGTTCTTTATGTCCCATTGGGATATAACACTTAGTCAACTAGTTGATACCAATAATTTATCTATTTCAGCTTCTATGACCATGCTGTGTTTAGGTATGAAGAGTCTTTTCATCTGCTTAATAAGCTTACATGCTAGATCGATCCCCAGTTTATGTTCAATTAAATCTCGTAGGGTGCCAAGCATATTTTCAGTTGACCAAGCAAAAATGTCCTTGTACACATAAAGAAGTCTGATCAAGCTGGATTTGAATTCAAATAGCAAGATGGCATAAATCCTCAATTTTCTTTTGGGATAGGTCGAGTCAAGTAAGCAGCAATTTCTTCTACTGGGACCCTAAGATCGAGTTCAACCATCATTACTTTTCCTTTGTCACCTGGGGCATCAGTTGGCTTAGAAAACTAATATGGGACTTTCTCAGTTGTCTTTTCTTCAATTCTTACAGTCGAATTTCAGCTTCAAAGAGCCATCATATAACATTCTCTGATTTTTTGTTGATTGACCTGGATGCATCCTTTTGATCCATCCCACAGTGCGAACTTAATTCCCAAGTGATAAACAAATGGAAAAATAATAAATATATACTAAGATGGTTAGTCTAAAATCATGTTATATGATAAAAACTTTTGACTAGCACAAAGTTGATTATTTTTGTTCTACTTCTAGGTAGTTCTCCGTGGTGGGGAAGTGTAATAGTACCTTCGGGAGAGGTGTTCATCGGACTGGCATTCGACTTTTTGATTTGTTCGACTTGACTTATTTGACTTTTGGTTTGAAAATTTTAAAGTCAAAATCAAGTCATTTAGATGTGTATAAGAGACGACCGGCAAGTCGAACAAATCTTTTGAAGTCGAATATTTAATCTTATCCATTCTATTTTCTAATACCAAAATTTAGTACATTATCCCATAAATTCCATATCATTCCTTAAATTCAAAATATCACATAACAGAAATACAAAATAATACAAGTTCCACAAATTCAAAATATAAGTTCGTAGATAATAAAAAAAGTACATAACAAAATTATAATAACATCATTCAACAAAAGCAAGCTTTATGAGTGGTGATTGATTAATTCTTCACAAATCTTAATATATGAATGTGTGTTAGTGTATATATTATATATACATATTAAAATTGATTTACAAAGTCACAATTTCAGAACCACTTACTAAAATCAATTCCTATAGAAAAATCTTATTGAATCACCAGCCCTTGTTAAGCTATATCCTATAATATACAGGAATATATATTATTACCTAATTTTATCTATACTAATAGTAAGTTAATCTACTTGTTGATAGTAAAAATGTTATACTAATAATGTTTTGAAGTATAGCTGTATAAGTATACAAATTAGACGTTATGTAAAACATATTTTTATTACAATAATAAGTTATACAAATTTTAGTATATGAAAATAAGAACATGTATGTATACATATATTATGTATAGATATTTCAATAAATACATAAGTATATATAATTACTTAATTTTAGTTTCTATATGTATTAAAAGAAAATTAGTAGTAATTCATTTAATTTGTTATTGAAACAAAAGTATTACATTAATAAGTTGTACACTTATATTATATGTACATAACACCAACAACTATACAAAAAAAAGATATTTAACTATTAAGAAAAAATAATATTATCAGTTATTAATATATTTAATTTTTAAGAATTAAGAATATTATGGCTAAAATATTAGGTACATAATACATTAATACATACCTATATATATATATATATATATATACCTGTCTTCTTATACACATCTAGATCGTAAAAGTTGCTCGACTGGGTAAACAAATCAAACCAACTAATCCATGAGATTCTGTCATGCCTAAAGATGGGGTGTTCAGATATAAGTTACTACTTATGCCGGTAAAGTTGTTAAGTTACCTGTCTCTTATACACATCTAGATGTGTATAAGAAACTTGTGACTTCTATACAAGAAGGATTTCTAGATCGGTTTTACAAGAAACAATTTCTGGATCGGCTTGAGGATACTGATTTGGTAGTGGATCATTATCTATGAAAGAGATTCTCCAATTCAACCTTGGCTATTTCGGCATAACCTTTCCAGGGGAAATTGGCCTAACACAATGTTTTCTTACATTATTACAGGATCTCTACTAGTACCACTTCCTGCAATGGTGTTAATGACCCCAGTCATATCATCTTTATTCGGTGGTCCACTCCAAAGAGGCTATGTTCATATGATATAGTTTCTGTAATAATAAGAACGAGATAGTCTGTTGTCATTCTGAATAGTTTGATTTTGTTGTTCATTATGCTTAAATTGTTTGGTAGTTTAAAGAAAGTATTATTGCAAAATCCATCTTTAATGACCTTTTCGATACCAATCTTTATATCGTTGCATTCTTCAGTATCGGGTATCTCCGTGATGAGCGCAATAACAAGATCTATCCCATTTGTGTCATCTCAAACACATCAGAAGAAGTGGTTCCCATATACCATTGTTTTGAATCAGGAAGAAAATTTCTTTTTGGGATCAATGGTGTAAATTTTGCAACAGGAGAAAACCTACACCATCAAGTGGGCTTAAAATTGTTGGTGGTAGGGAAAGAAACAATCTGGTCAAAGCACTTTGTTGATTGCTAAGACCTATTGAACACCTTTATTTTTTTTGAATCATCTCGCTCATACTTTTGGTTCAGTTGGACTCTTCGTCTCGGATATGGCACTCAACATGTTGGAGAAGTTCATTAAAGTTTTTTGGCACTTTAGATGCGAGTTCAGCATTGAAAGATCTCACTTTTAACCCACTCATGAAGCCAGCTATCATAAGTGTTGCATCGACATTCTAAACTTGTACAGCCTCATCATTGAATCTACCATGCAGTGTTCCAAGGACTCATATGGCTTTTGTTGTATGTTCATGAAATGTGATGCTTCCTTTTGATTTGTTTGCCTGCTCATGAAACGCCTGAGAAACTTTTTTTCCAGATCAGAAAATGATCTGATTAATTAAGAGGCAATTTTTTCAACCACTTTTATGCTGATTCTCTTAGAGTGGTGGAAAAAAGCTCTCTCTTATACACATCTGCATGTTTTGGCATCAGAATAACACACAACTTGGTGATAGCAGATACGTATAATATGATTAGTTGGGTCGATTGTTCCTTTGTATAGATCAAGATCTATTTGTTTGAAATTCTATGAAATTTGTTTTATCTGTATTAGCAAAGTAAAGATCTCTATCCATTTTAGCCAATTTAACCAAATTAGTTGTCTTTCTATACAAAGGAACAAGATGACCCTCTTAATTCATTTTGGCCATTATCTGCTATCCTCAGCATTGTGTCAGATTCTTCTCCACACTTTCCTCAAGCTTTTTTGATTATTTTTGGATAGGGCTGCTCCAATAAAAAACTAATCCCTCATGCGAGGATGTGACAATGATACTGAACAATATGGCTATTGATGTGTGCTACGAGCGGTATCTTCATGTGTTGCATTTCCTCGACCTGGTAGTCTTTTTCCAGTGACCTAGGTTTGTTGTTTCTAGCCTCTTTCTTTGAAGACTTGAAAATTATTAGAAAGGAATTGTAATATTTTCTCCCTATATTGGAGCTCACCATCTTGTGAAGTTTCAGCATTTTGAAGAGTGAATTCTTGAGGCCTTGACTCTTGAGTTACTTCCATGTTTTTGCTATTTGGCTTTCTTCTTATCATTATTACGATTTTTTATGTTTTTTACAAGGGTTTGGATTAAGTTTTCCATGAAATGAAATTGTATGGGCTTTTGTTTGGATTCCCACGGCTCCACTTGATGAGTTTTTTTTTTTTTTTTTTGGGAGAGAAAGTTGAGAGTGATAGAGAGTATAATTGATTTTGTATATTATATCTTATCTTATTTCTTTACAAAGAAGTGGCAAGTGTAAGTATCAGATAGGATTCTAAATCCCTAACCGATCTAGAGTCTAGTCGGTCAGACCTTGAAAATTAAGCATGGTCGATCAAGCCTTAGTAGTCTCCGATTGACATGAGTGTTGAAATGATTCTAAACTAATTTTAAATTTAATTTAGAACTGATAATTACATGTCATGTGAGTTCTGAAATCCATTAAAAAGTTATTTTCTGTATCATCAGACAATTATCTTATTTTTCAAACATAATGCAGTAGATCATAATATAATTGTCCATCTTTTCACCATCTTCTTCGCCACTACTACTAAAAGAATACCACTAGAAAAACAGGGGCCGCGAACGGTGTTGTGTTGGGTTTGAGTTTCCTCCGGAGCGTAGACTACAACAGTGTAGAAGCTAAGTGTATTGTATCTGGAAAATAACATTCTAGGGATAAAAAAAATGTGGGACTTAATCATGAGAAAACTTTCACATAACATGTCAAATATAAGCAGTCGTTGGATAATTAAAAGTAAACTTTCACTTTTTATTATTTCATTGGTTGTAAATACACTTCGTATTGTAGAGTGAGTAGTAAAAATTACTCCAATCACACCTCATTCCATTCAACAATATTTTAATTTTGTATACTAAGTTTTTATATTATTCATGTGATAGTGAGGTATGAATTATTGTTATTGTTTATTTGTTTTGGCTATTGAAATTATGTGAGAAGTTAATTTGTATTTACATGTTTTTTTTTTAGATCCAACAAAATAAATGCAAGAATTAATAATTGTAGAAGAATACAAAAGATCAGTGTTGTACAAAAACAGACATTAACGTCTGCAGGTGTGGTTGTACCTGAGATGGTGAGTCATTGACTTATACACATCTAGATGTGTAAATAGACAAGGTCCATAATGCAATTAACAATACATCAAAAAGAAATACAAATTAACAATGAAAGTAGACACAAATATGCAGCATGTGAATTGGGAGGCAAGGAGAATCTCTGCTGCAGTTGAGCACGTGAAACTTCTGGAGGATTGTGGCCATGCTAGGATGGGATCTATCTAAAACATGGTATGGGTCGGTTAATGTAAAACTTAAAGCTCTACGACACTATATTTTTATTCCAAAGTTTCGTCCAACATAAGTGCGATTAGAAGATCTTTTGAGGAAATGAGTGCAATGTTTCTTCAACTCGGAAAATTTTTAGACACTATATTTTTAGATAGATCCCATCCTGTCTCTTATACACATCTAGATGTGTATACATCTTATATAATAGAAATATTTATACAAATCTAGATTGTATAAGAGACAGTAAGTAGAGACCTTATAGTATAAGATTAAATCTTTGACATGAAAGGTTTCTACACAGTTGATATCATTTATTTCATATAATTTAATTCACGCCAAGGTCTCTAAGTGGGATAAAAATTAGTCTATTTCTCCTCATATAAATAATGTTAATCACAAGGAACTCGTGATTTGACTAGTATTTAGGTTACTCCTTATGGTTAGCAAATCTACACCCCTTATGGTTTGAGTTAAAGTAAAATCATTAAATAATCTACCAGGTCGAGGAACTGTCTCTTGGGTTAAAAGCTGTCTCTTATACACATCTGGTTGTATTTTACCTCCCTTTCGGCAAAGATGTGTATAAGAAACAGCTACAAATAGTATTTTTTTTTCCATATAAAGAAATTCTTTGTCATTGTGTTAAAAGATGAAATGCACCATGCAATTTTGTACATGTATCGCAATGTGTGCACATATAAAAAAAACTTATGCTACATTAAATGAATTTCACATAAAAATACTAGTACAGTATGTCCTTGTTACATTAGATATTTTATTAAGTAATCTACCGTTTTATTAGATCTAGGGTAAATTGCAATGAACATTTTGTGATTTGGTTAATCTTTAAATTACTTCTTATAATTTATAATTCATCTTGATGTTTTTCTAACCTTAGATGTGATGATGACACAGCAAAAGTGAAGCATCACCCGTCATGCAGGTCTATTACTTGTTCAGCTGGAGACAGGGTGTTCGAACGCAATACACCGTCAAGAATATGTCAAGTTTCTCGGGCATTCCACCGTCCAGAACCAACAGACAGCTTCTAAACATGATAATGCTTCTTTACGGACGCACACAATCTGTAGAACAAAGTTTCTTTGAGACGAATATGACCGTCCAAAACTCCGTTCGGACGATGGAGCAGGGCATGCACGGTCGTCCGATGATCTTCACCAAGCGCATGGAGATCGGATCTTTGTGTCGGACGATCCTACTTATCTCGGACGTCCAAACCTCAACGGCCACTTTTTGTGCATTTATTATTTAGCCATTAGAAAGTAGTTGCAACCACCATTTATTGCCCCTATAAATAACTTAATGTAAAAATCATCTAATACATTGAATACAAGCCAGAAAAGAGCAATTTTAGTACAAAATGACTATAGTGCTATATTGTATTAGTGTAAAGCTTAGAGTGCAATTCAATTTTGAGTAGAGTGATAATCTTGTACGAAAGTGATGTTGTGAGTAAAATTCTTGGCTCCACTAAAAGAGTTTTAGTGTGAGCAAGAATTTTCCTACTTTGTAAAGATTATTGGCTCACCAAGTGTGTGAAACATTCTAGTGAATTAATACTTCAAACTTGTTAGCTAGGAAGTATTGGTTGTTTAATTTTCTCTCTTTCTTACAAAGTATCACAGTTTCGTTGATTCTATTATATTAATTTTTAAATCTCAATAAGTTTAATATTTCTAAAAGTATTTTTTAGAAACCTAATTCACCCCCCCTTTTAGGTTTTCTTTGGGACCAACAATTGGGATCAGAGCTTGGTCTCATCTTATTGCTAAATTGCTTTTGAGAAAAGAACTATTATGACAACCAACACCTCTATTTTTGAGGCTCAATCCGTTCTTGGGCCTCATGTTTAATGGGGCAAATTTTATTAGTTGGAGAGATAGAATGAAAATATTTCAATCTATTGACATTGACTTGTATATATTGTCAATGAAGGTCCTTTGAAGTAGCCATAAGGGGATGATCACATCTTGATGTGTATAAGAGACAAATCCAAGGTCTCTTCTACACATCATAGATTTGCATAAGAGACGTTATATAGAACAGCCATCTTTTGCTCATATAGATGTTTGCCTTGTCAACTGGTCCTCTGTCTCTTATAACATCTCAAATTTCTTTTAATTTGTGTAAAAGAACATCCATTGTTGCCAAGTATGAGTCCTTCAAGATGGAACCACATGAAAATATTGACAAAATGTATTGTAGGTTCAATGACATCATTAAGGATCTTGAAGCCTTGGGTAAGAAGTATTCTTTGGGCCTAAAAAATAGAAAAATCCTAAATGCTCTATCCAAAGAATGGGATGCCAAAACAATTGCTATAGAGGAAGCCAAGAATTTAAATTCAATGTCTATTGAATCGCTAATCAATTATCTTACATCTTATGAATTGAAGTTGAAGGCCAAAGTGGTGGATGATGAAGAAGCAAGGCCAAGAAGGGGCATTGCTCTAAAGACCTCTCAAGAAGATGATGAAAATAGCTCCATCAATCTAGAAGATGAAGATCTTGATGAAGGAGATCTCGCACTCATCACCTAGATGTGTATTGAAAATTGATTAGAAGATACCATGATAGCTTAAAGGAATCATATGTTAGAAATAAGGAGTTAGTGAA
Organism: Cinchona pubescens; assembly: GCA_025175665.1. Lineage (NCBI taxonomy): Eukaryota > Viridiplantae > Streptophyta > Magnoliopsida > Gentianales > Rubiaceae > Cinchona > Cinchona pubescens. The sequence continues at coordinate 129,578 of JANKKI010000506.1, forward strand.
GAAATCAAATGCTCTATTGAATGCTAACTCTTAACTTGTGAATGAAAATAATAGGCTATCACAAGAAAATCGTGACTTGAAGAAAAGAATGCATGTGAGATCAAAGGTCAAGGAAGAACAAGCCTCCTTGAAGAAAAGATTGGATGATCTTTGGATGTTCTCTTGACTAGAAAGAAAGAAAATGTTGTTGATTTGAAAAGAAATAGAAATGTATTAATCAACAAAAATTTTATCATGTTTAGAAGGGATGACTTATGTTTTGTAAAATCAAAACATTTCTTTATATGGTGCCTGGTGCCTTTGTAATAAAACAACATAATTTTTATTAAGCGATAATGTTATCTCTTGAATAAAAAATACGTATGAAAGTCACATGGATAGATAGCAATTTCACTAACTCAAATGGACCCAAGAAAATGTACCAAAGGTTATCAATTGATTTATTGTGTAGGTACTTAACATCACCAACAATGCTAAGTGGTTCATAGATAGTGGATATTCAAGGCACATGATTTGTGATGCTTCTCTCTTTACAAATCTCATATCCAAAAATAGTGGAAAAGTCACATTTGGAGACAACAATAAAGCAAAATCAATCGACATTGGTGATGTAGGTAAAAATGGTGAAACCTTGATTAAGAATGTGTTGAATAATTCTTGTTGATAATTTGAACTATAATTTATTAAGTGTAAGTCAACATTGTGAAAAAAATTTATACGTATTTTTTACCAAGCATGAATGTCTTATCCTTAATAAAAATTATGTTGTTTTATTCAAAGGCACCAGGCACAATGATGTTTATGTGATTCATCTTGATAAAATTAGCAATAGCAATGTAAAATGTCTTACCGCTTCCATAGATGATCCTTGGCTTTGGCATAGAAGACTTTGTCATTTTAACATGGATTTGATTGAAAAACTTGCTAAGAAGGATTTGCTATGAGGTTTGCCAAAACTAAAATTTTTGAAAAATAAAATTTGCGATGCATTCCAATTTGGTAAACAAGTCAAAGTTTCTTTTAAACCAAAGAATTTTGTGTCCACTCATAAACCTTTAGAATTGTTGCTTTTAGACTTATTTGGACCTACTCAACATGCTAGTCTTGGTGGTTGCAAATATGCCTTTGTTATTGTAGATGACTATTCTAGGTACATGTTTAACAGGCCGTTAACACGGCTTGTTATGTCATGAATCAAGTTTTATTAAGATCCTTTTTAAACAAAACTCCTTATGAACTCCTTTTTTGTAAAAAAATCCGTTGTGAGCTATTTCAAAGTTTTTGGTTGCAAATATTTTATTTTAAAAATCACAGAAAACCTTGGAAAATTTGACAAAAAATCGAATGAAGGTATAAGAGACAGAGATACACATCTTAGATGTCTCTTATACACATCTAGAGGAGCTCGAAAAGCTCACTATTCATGAAGATCATATTGTGGTCAAGTAAAGCTTCACTATGTCATAGTTCTAGCATCATCTATTTGACTGTCTAAGATACTTTTGGAGTAGGCCTGGGATTCTGAATTTTCAAGATCGGAAAAGCTCTAGTCTTATCAATAGCTGTCTCTTATACACATCTAGATGGGTAACTTCTCGTATACACATAATACCAACAAATAGGTTACTTTCTCTCATTGAACCTAAACATGTAGATGTTGCTTTGAATGATGAATCTTGGGTCATTGCCATGCAAGATGAACTTAGTCAATTTGAGAAATATAATGTATGGACCTTAGTTGAAAGACCATCATCTCATTTGTATAATTGGAAAGGTATNCTAGACCTCCTGCTACCCACATCTTCTTACAAAAACAGATTTAATAGTTTGTTAATTGTTCAAATTTATGTTGATGATATTATTTTTGGAGCAACAAATGAAAGCTTGTGCAAGGATTTTTCACATTTAATGCAAAAAGAGTTTTTGAGATTTGTATGATGGGCAAGTTACAATTTTTCATTGGACTACAAGTTCACCAAACAAAAGAATGAACGTTTATTACACAAATCAAGTATACAAAGGAGCTACTCAAATGATTCAGAATGAAAGATTTCAAACAACTTGGTACGCCTCTGTCTCTTTCTTCAATCTTGATGTGTATAAGAGAGGTGATAACCAATCATTTTGCAATACAAATTATAGAGGTATGTTCGGAAGCCTACTGTACTTAACAACTAAGGCCGGATATTATGTTTGCTGTCTTCCTGGCGCATGTGGCAAGATTTTACCAATCTTAGTAAAACTTGATAGCTGTAAAAGATTTTTAGATATTTGTACCCTTCAATCAAATGTTGAGTTATTGGATATCCACATGTGTATCTCAAAATTCATTTAATTAGTGTCTCTTATACACATCTAGATGTTGTAAAATTGATGAGAAAAATACCAATGGTATGTGTCATTTCTGGGTAATTGTCTTGTATCTTGGTTTAGCAATGTGTGCCTGTGTAGGAGTGACAACACTAGTGCAATTAATGTCACAAAAAATCAAGACCTTTCAACAAGTCGGCAAAATCTTTCATCGGCGATGTCATTTGATATATCACCAATGGAAACAAACAATTTCCCACAGTTTCAACAAATCTTATATTGAGCGTTTCTTATGATTTCACCTTTATCTGTCTCTTATACTTCAGGTAGCTTTTTGATATTGACGTTCAAATCCCGAGGCCTCTACCTACCATTTTAGCACTTCCCGTTCTCCTGCTCCTCAAACACCTCCATGATCCACATGATCCTCATCCATCTTCCTCACGAACCTTCACTTTCTAAAATTTTGTGGTGCCTTCTCACTTCTTTGAGCACTCAAGTAAGTTCCTTTCAACGTCGCACTAATCGTAAGGTAAAGCGACTTGACTCGTCAGTTGATTCTGAAGGCACGCCCTACTTGGGCATGCACTTCTCATTGAAACATGCGAATGCGAGAAACATGCGAATGCGAGACAGGTAGATTCTTTAATAATCTATATTTTAGTTTTGGCATTTCTCTGAATTTTTCCTTTGACTAGTTAGATTCGCTCAAGGTTTCATCCTTTTATCCATTACTTTATCTCTTTGCACTATTCCTGTTGAATATTTGGGTATATTTGGATTTCATCTTTTTATGAATTTTTGCACTATTCTGTTGAATATTTGCACTTCTTAGGGAGAGCTTTGTTTGATGATGTCAAAGGGGTAGTAATTTATATTGCAAAATCATTGGTTATCACTCATATCATTGATTTTACATAATTATTTCATAACTGTTTGCCATCATCAAAAGGACAGGAAATGACACATACCCTGTCTCTTATACACATCTAGATGTGTATACACAGACAGGATGTGTATAAGAGACAGGGTTCTCAGAACCAGGCGAAGGCAAGAATCTTAATGCTTCTCTACGAATGCACACTGTCAGAACAAAGTCTCTTTCGGCGAACATGACCTTCCGAAACTCCGTTGGGACGATGGAACGGACGCATGCAATGTCCCGATGTTCTTCACCAACTGTATAGAGATCGGACGCATCCTAGTCTTGTCGGACATCCGAAACCTCAACGGCTACTTTTAGTGCATTTATTATTTAGCCTTTAGTAAGTAGTTGCTATCACCATTTATTGCTCATATAAATAACTGCTCTAATATTCTGTAAAAATCATCTACTACAATGAATACAGGCCTTAGAAAAGAGCAATTTTAGTAGAAATTGGCAATAGTGCTATATCTGTATTAGTGTGCAAACTTAGAGTGCAATTCAATTTTGAGTAGAGTGATAATCTTGTGCAAAGTGAGGTTGTGAGTAAAATTCTTGGCTCCACTAAAAGAGTTTTAGTGTGAGCAAGAATTCCTACTTTGTAAAGATTATTGGCTCACCAAGTGTGTGAAGCATTCTAGTGAATTAATACTTCAAACTTGTTAGCATGGAAGTATTGGTTGTTTAATTTCCTCTTTTTCTTATATCACAGTTTTATTGATTCTATTATATTAATTGTTAAATCTCAATAAGTTTAATATTTAAAAGTATTTTTAGAAACCTAATTCACCCATCTTAGGTTGTTTTGGGACCAACACACCTCTTATAGTTTTGGATTAAAGTGAATCTGTTAAGTAATCCACTAAATCACCAATAAGAAGTTGAAAAGTTTTTATTTCAAGGATTATTTTAGTTATATATTTTAATATAAAATACAACTCCTTATTTTCGGTAGAGGGTATTTCTACAATGGAGAGGTACCAACTATCGGGTTATTTTTACTTTGTTTCACAAATTCGTTAAGATTAAAATTTACCATCCCCCAAAAAAAAAAAAAAATGAAGAGGAGCCCAAACCAGAAGAAGGTGGAATATAGATTTGCAAATTTTAGAAAAAAATCTAATTATTTGTCAAACCACAAGGATTCCTTGTAATTTACGCTTAGAGCTACCTAGTAATTTCAAATAAAAGTAATTAGTCTGCAATTCCATGCTTGAAATGTTTCGGTGGAATACAGACTTAAAAGATTTTTAAAAAAAAAAGATTTAAAAAAAAAGATTTAAAAAAAAAGAGTGGTTAAAAAAAAAAGGATTGGAATACAAACTTAAAAGATTTAAAAGATTTATGCAGTTCGAGCACTAACATGTGTATGCCGCACACTTTGGTTTTTTTTTCATTCATATCGTTAAAGGATTGCGAAAAAGAGTACGGCACTTGGGGTTGTTCTCTGATCTGCGATTTCCTACACTCACAAGTGGCATGTCAGGCTCTCGAAGATAATTTGTCCAAGAAAGTTGGAAGTGGAATGAGAATTTTAGAGAAAGGAAATGAGGATCTTTATTCATTATTCATCCCTACATTTACTCCACTTATTTTCCACATTTATGCTTATTCCTTACGCACAAGAATGCCAACCGTTATTAACAGAAATCAGTTAGTAAATATCTGCTAGCTCAGCTAACTACTGCCACTCAACTTACCCTTATTACAATCAAAATGAACACTGTAAAGCTACTAGTACAACAAATGAACAATTCCATCCTGACAATTACCTTCCCCTTAAAATTCTTGCCTTGATCTCATGGCTGGAATTAAGGAAACTGGCTGGTGATGAACTGCATGTCTTCCCTTGAAGCTTCTGCAGGTCCCAAATTGCCCCATCGAGTTAACTACTGAATGACAAGTTGCTGAGTCCTTATGATGACCCTTCTCCTGAGAACTTCCTCAGGCAACAGAGAACACGAATAATTATCCTCCCATGCCCAAGCTAACTGATTCTGTCCTATGTCTGTCAGCACAGTATTTCATCTTGTTTTGTGCTTTAAGTATTAAGTCTTTCAGACTACAAAGCATCTGTTGTCTATCCTTGACTAAGTTAGAGGCTGCTAGAATGAAAGTATCAAAATAAGGGCCCAAGGGAAGTGGATTAGGTTTATAACCATACATAGCCTCAAAAAGTGACCCATTAATGTTGGAATGATGGAAGTGTTGTACCACCATTCAGTCATAGGCAACCATCTGTGCCATTCTACCTGGGGTCTCTTACTTGTCGTGCATCTCAAATAAGTTTCCAAACACTAATTTAGGCTTTCAATTTTGCCATTAGTCTGGGGTGGTAGGAAGTACTGTAATGCAACTTAGTTCCAATAGTTTGAATAAGGCTTGCCAAAACTTGTTGGTAAACAGCTTATACCTATCACTGACAATAGTTTCTGGTAAGCCATGTAATCTGTAAATGTGATCTAGAAATAGCTGAGCCACTAGTGGTTGAAATAGGATGTGTGAGGACAATAAAGTGGCTAAATTTGGTCAATCTATCTACTACCACCCAAATGTTGTCAAAACCATCAGACAAGGGCAACTTCTCTACAAAGTACATAGATATGTAACTCCAAGCTTGAGTAGGGATGGGCAAAGGTTGGAGGAAATCTGGATAGGGAACATGTTCTGACCAGTTCATTTGGGAAACATCACACTTCTTCACCCAATCCTCCACATCTGTTTTCAAGTTAGGCCAATAGAACAACAACTTAGGTACAAAACTTGAACTTCATACTGACTAATACCATTGTACTGTTGTGGAATCAATCACTAGCTTAGTAAGTAGCTCTTTACACTCCAAATCATCTTCATAACTTTGGATGATCTCCTCCGTCCAAGTTGGTTTGACAGATGATATAGCCATCAAGAATTGAGGAAGCAAAGGGACTTGTACTAGGTTCGATGATACCAGATTGCAGCATATGAGCTACCTGGTTTTCTATTTCAGTCTTCTAGGAATGAAAATGACTGTCTCAATCAAAGCAAATGATTTTTGGATAGAGATGGATATGGATGAAGATACCATGTACGGAGTTCTTGAAGAACAACTCAAGAATCAAGATTTGGGTTAACAGAAGATAAAGAATGATTTTGATGATTTTCATAGGAGAATTGCTACACTGAAAATTACAAGAAATTAACAAAAAGATTGATGCATTCATGGTGGATATTGAATATAAAAAGAATAAATTCAACGGAGAAAGGAAAAGAAGGGTATTCAATGTAGTAGATGATTTTTACATTGCTGCCTACAACTATTGCAATCAAGGAGGTAGAGATGGAACAACCTATGGTTGGCAAGAGAATAGATTTTAAGAATCAAGTTCTTGATTTTGAGGAAGTGAAAGCTAGACATTCTTACAACGGGGAAGCATAAGTTGGAATGAGAGAACCCATTCTTTCCTACCTGTATTGAAAATAACTAATAGCCAGATGGAGAAATGTGGTAAGCAAACTCTATCAAATTGTCCTAAAATCGTATTGAACATGGTTCAAAGACTCAGCCAGTGTCGTAACCAAACTCCTCCGATCACTACAATACCGCTCCGGTATGTACGGATATTGAATCGATCGATGATAATTTGGATAGAATTGGACAAGTCAAACCAAATCTTCCAGTCAAAAATCGACAGTCACTCGAGAGTCACCCGAGTCAACTCGTTATGAGGAGAAGAATGGCGTTAATCTAGCATAATTCTTCTAGTGACCTTCAATTTAAGCTATCACTCAAAAACAAGGAAACAAGTTCATTCTTTTATCATCTAATTATTTGTATACCGTGAGAAAGAGATAAAAGGAGGGTTAGGCTTCAAAATAGTTAGACCAAGAAGAGGAGAAAAGGTAGAAAAACTTAAATCCTCACTCTTGATAATGAATAAGATAGGTTTTGATGATATCTAAGCATTGAGTTTTTTTTTTTTTTTGGGCAAAAAGATGAGATGTTTTGAGGCATACGGGAAGGTGGGGTAGGAGGGTCAGAGGCTTTGATGGAAGGAAGGAAAGTGGTTTAGGGTTTTGGCTGGTCTAGAGAAAAGAAATTAAAGTATTTCAGCTCAACGGTTGGGTCGTGGACTTTTATTTCTACGGAGGAATATTGGGCCTTTAGTAAAAGGAAACACAAGATGGTCTAAGACAGGTTAGATTGCCTAGTTAATTTATCTAGCCAAATTTCTAAACTATTTTTTTACTTATGTAAGATTTAAGAAAATTATAACCTAATTAAAAATGTTCTTTAGATGTTAATAACAACATTAAGATTTTCATTTTACTCTCAATAAAATGAAAATAACATCCTATATAGATGGTAGTTTTGAAAAATTAATAAATATTCAACAAAAAAATGACATCCTATTTAAACTTTTAAAACCATTATATGTATATTCTGATAGTATAAACAATCTGATACACAATCGTTATACCCCAACCAATCCCTTCTTTTGTGGCTAATGAATGTTACTATGCCAACATTGAAACAGATAAAATTTCCATCTTTTGCCATCGTCAGGTAAATAAGAAAGATGATGGGGCATGTTGCCTCTGATTACGTGGTGAAACATGGTATGATTCTTGATAAATGTTGTGGCTTCGTTTCCATACAACTTAAAGATACGGAAAAGAAACATGTCCAGAAAATTTGAAGTGTTAAATTGTTAGATGATTGCATTGAAAAGTTGTCTACTATTTCTTGTGAGCATTTCCTTGAACTGGCAGCTAAGAATGCCAAGTATAATAATAAGTCTTGGTATGAAATGTTTACAGAGTTTCAAGGGAGATACATAACAGAAATGATAATTTCCTTATATTCTAAAGTTCGAGAAGGGTGGTTGGAATATGACTTTGGGAATAAATAATTTCCATGAGAAGGAGAAAATATTAACATAAATTTCATCAATACAATTGTCAGTGATAGGTATAAGCTGTTTACCAACAAGTTTTGGCGATGTGTTCAGCCTAGACATGTTCAAGTTTGTTGACCTAATGTATCTGAAATTCTAGCAATGAGTGCAAGCTCTCCTTCATCAAGATCTTCATCTATCCGGTACATACCGGAGCGGTATTGTAGTGATCGGAGGAGATGTGTATAAGAGACAGGCAATGCTCCTTCAGAATTATGAAATATAGTGCTCGAATAAGTTCCAAATGAACCAAAACGGGTCCAAAATAGATACCAAAATTTTTAATGTTTCTAGCGGTATTGTCTCTTATACACATCTCTCTTATACAGAGACAGTGGCCATAAAGGCTTGTTAGCAATGCTACTGAATTGAAACCTCATATTTTCCACATGAATGTGTGACACTCCAAATAACTTTAGTTATAATGCCATCAGGTTATCTTTAGAATTTTCCATTTACTAATCTATTTACTAATCTCATTTTTATGCTTCAATTCATCCAAAATTCCTAAAATCCCATAACAAACATTAATGTATGGCAAACAACACTAAATAAATACTAAAACACTAAACAAAATAGAAACTAACACATAAAAATAGAAATGCACAAAAACAAATACATAAAATCCAAAAATGAAAGATTACGAAAAGAATGTGAATAACCTTCATTTTCTATTATTTCCCCAAACTTAAAAATTTTCCAGTCTCAAGCAAAATAAAATAAAATAAGAAACACACAAAACACCTTAACTTTATTCAATGTATCAATAGTGACAAGAAAGAAAACTAAGCAAGTAGAATGAATCAAACATGTATGTAAGAGAATTTTGATAATCAATCTCAAATCGCCTTGATAGTGCTAATCTCTCCCTCACAAACCAAAATGAAGAGCATATATCACTCATGTTACCAATCATGCAAAACACATTGACCAAAGCTTGACAAGTGACATTTAAGTTAGAGCTGATGTTTTCCAAACCTTATTTTAATGATGACATAAACACTTAACTCTCGTAAACAAGCTTTTTAGAACAGATCTTTCGGACGCCCGTCCGAACCCCCTGAGTCAAACTCCGGACGCATTGCATCGAACACATTGGAAGAAGAAGGATCCTCTTTCTTTGACGACAAGAGACCTCTCTCTCATCCCCTGGACAAAGGACCGACGCATGCACGGGCAATCAACGAGCCTCTCAACAAAATTGAAAGAAGATGGCTGCCTCCTCGAGACGAGGAATCCTCCATTCAAAACCCCAACGTCTATTTTTGTGCATTTATTACTTAGCCGTTAGGAAGTAGTTGAAACCACTATTGCTCTTATAAATAGATGCTTTAATAATCGAAAAGGTAATACATTGAATACAAGCCTTGAAAAGAGTAATTTGAGTGCAAATTGACTATAGTGCTGTTGTATGTAGTATTGCAATTGTGAGTAATTCAACTTTGAGTGGAGTGATAATCTTGTATGAAAGTGGTTGTAAGAAATTCTTGGTCTTGGCTCAACTAGTGTAGAAGCAAGAACTTCCCAACTTTGTAAAGATTATTGGCTCACCAAAAGCATTCAAGAGATTTGATACTTGCTTGCTAGCTTGGTATTGATTGTTTAATTTATTCTCTCTTTACTGTTCTATTGATTTTATATCTGCATTTAATTTGAAAATCACAATATTTCTCAAAATTTTTTAAGAAACCTAATTCACTCTTAGGTTGCGGGACCAACAATTGGTATTATCGAGCTTGGTCTCATCATATTGCTTAAACTGCTCTTGAGTAAAGAAATATGAAGGTAACAATGCTCTTTTTTTGAGGGTTAATCCGTTACTAGGCCCCTATGTTTGGGGCAAATTTTATTAGTTGGAGAGATAGAATGAAATATTTCTGTCTATTGACATTGATTTGTGGTATGTTGTCAATGAAGGTCCATTTGAAGCTTCTATTGATGATCACACAAAAAGAAGAAGACAAAAGATGAGCTCAACTATCACAAGACAAGGCAAACTTGACAATGAATGCAAAAGCCACGAATGTGATATAATGCCTTGGATGCAAATGAATCAACTCACGTGAAGGGTTGCATTTCGCTAAAAAATATGGGATAAGTTGAAAGAAATTCATGAAGGAGCGATGATGTTAATTGGAAAATCCCTTGTTGCCAAGATGAGTCCTTCAAGATGGAACCACATGAGAACATAGACAAAATGAATGACCTTGTCTATTTTTGTATCACCCACAGGACTAGAGACCTGTCTCTTATACACTTCGGTAGAATGGCATGCAAAACCATTGCTATAGAGGAAGCCAGAATTTAAATTTAATGCCTATTGAATCACTAATCAATTCTCTTACATCTTATGAACTCAAGTTAAAAAGGCCAAGGGTGTGGATGATGAAAAGAAGGCCAAGAAGGAGCATTCTCAAGACACCTCTCAAGAGGAAGATGAAATAAAGCTAGTCAATGAAGATGAAGAATCTTGATGAAGGAGATCTTGCACTCATCTTAAAGGATTTCTCAAACATTACATCAACAA
>JANKKI010000611.1:0-25881 GCA_025175665.1 Cinchona pubescens
CAAAAAGGTCATAGTGGTCCAGGAAATGATATTGTAGACATGTATTTTGCTATTGTCAAATTGAAGAAAGTTTTAAATTATTTTCGCTTTTCAAGGTAGTCCCAATTTGACAAAAAAAAAATTGCAATTTGTGGGTTGAATAATCATTTTTTAAAGGCAAGGGCAACATGGTCTTTTGAACATAAGTGCCGTTTTTCAACTACTAATTGCCAGTATATATTATTGAACGTCTCGACGAATTTCGATAACTTTGGTAGTGCAATTTGTATTGGTTTTGCCAAAAATGAGAGCAAAAAGGTAAATTCACCTTTTTCATCTCGTTTTTGGCAAAACCAATACAAATTGCACTACCAGATAATAGTCGAGCTAATTTATCGAGCCCCGTTCAGGCATATTGAGCCCCAAAAAATGTCATAGTGGTCCAGGAAAAGATATTGTAGACATCAAAATTTTGACTTGTATTTTTGCCTATTGTCAAATTGAAGAAAATTTTCAATTATTTGGCTTTTCAAGGTAGTCCCAATTTGACAAAAAAAATTGCAATTTGTGGGTTGAATAATCATTTTTTAAAGGCAAGGGCAACATGGTCTTTTTTAACTTAAGTGTCGTTCAATTACTACACATCTTAGTGCATTTTATTGAACATCTCGATGAATTTGGATAACTTTTAGATTCGCTTTGGACAATTTTAAAAATTTGCTTGGCAATTTTAAACAAAAATCATTTTTTTAAAATATTTTTGTATTCTCAGTGAAAATTAGAGCATTTTTGTGAATTTACCTTTTTCTTCTCATTTTTGGCAAAACCAATACAAATTGCACTACCAGAAAATAGTCTAGCTGATTTATCGAGCCTCGTTCAAGCATATTGAGCCCCAAAAAATGTCATTATGGAGATGTTCAATAATGTTGAAGTGGCTATTAAAAAATGATTATTCAACCCACAAATTGCAATTTTTTTTTGAAAAATTTCAACTTTGCCTGTTCAATGTTATCCAAATAAATTGGGACTACCTTGAACCTGTCTCTTATACACATCTGCCTTTGTGTATAAGAGACAGACCCTGAAAGGGTCTTATTATCTTAAGTGCCGTTTTTCTATTGAATTGGCACTTCATATTATTGAACATCTCGATGAATATGAATAACTTTAGGATTCCATTTTAGGACAAATTTTAAAAATTAGTTTTCGAGTAATATTTTAAACAAAAATAGATGTGTTAAGAGAATTTATATTTATCATATTACCTTGAACATCTCGATGAATTTGGATAACTTTCGGATTCCATTTTAGGACAAATTTTAAAAATTAGTTTTCGAGTAATATTTTAAACAAAACCATGTTTTTTACGATATTTTTGTGTTCTCGGTGAAAATTATAGCATTTCCTTGCTATTGTCAAATTCAAGAAAATTTTCAATTATTTTGGCTTTTCAGGGTAGTCCCAATTTTGACAAAAAAAAATTGCAATTTGTGGGTTGAATAATCATTTTTTAAATGCAAGGGCAGATATTCAATAATATGAACTGGCAATTAGCAATTGATATACACATCTAGAATTTGGATAACTTTCAGATTCCATTTTAGGACAAATTTTAAAAATTAGCTTTTCAAGTAATATTTTAAACAAAAATCACGAGATTTTCAAGAATATGAACCTGTCTCTTATACAAATCAGAAAATTTTGCGAATTTACCATTTTCTTCTCGTTTTTGGCAAAACCAATAACAAATTGCACTACCAGATAATAGTCGAGCTGATTTATGGAGCCCCGTTCAAGCATATTTTGCCCCAAAAAATGTCATAGTGGTCCAGGAAATGATATTGTAGATATCAAATTTTGGACATGTGTTTTTGCTATTGTCAAATTGAAGAAAATTTTCAATTTTTTTGGCTTTTCAAGGTAGTCCCAATTTGACAAAAAAAAATTGCAATTTGTGGGTTGAATAATCATTTTTTAAAGGCAAGGGCAACATGGTCTTTTGAACTTAAGTGTCGTTTTTCAATTACTAATTGGCAGTTCATATTATTGAACATCTCGATGAATTTGGATAACTTTCAGATTCCATTTGAGGACAATTTTAAAAATTAGTTTTCGTGTAATATTTTAAACAAAAATTACGTTTTTTACGATATTTTTGTGTTCTCGGTGAAAATTACAGTATTTTTGCGAATTTACCTTTTTCTTCTCACTTTAGGCAAAACCAATAAAAATTGCACTACCACACAATAGTCGAGCAGATGATTATCGAGCCCCGTTCAGGCATATTGAGCCCCAAAAAATGTCATAGTGCTCCAGGAAATGATATTGTAGACATCAAATTTTTTACAAGTATTTTTGCTTTTCTCAAATTGAAGAAAATTATCAATTTTTTTATCTTTTCAAGGTAGTCCCAATTAGACAAAAAAAAATTGCAATTTGAGGGTTGAATAATCATTTTTTAAAGACAAGGGCAACATGGTCTTTTTGAACTTAAGTGTCGTTTGTCAATTACTAATTGCCACTTCATATTATTGAACATTGTGATGAATTTGGATAACCTTCAGATTCCATTTTAGGACAATTTTAAAAATTAGTTTTCGAGTAATATTTTAAACAAAAATCATGTTTTTACGATATTTTTGTGTTCTAGGTGAAAATTAGAGCATTTTTGCGAATTTACCTTTCTTCTCGCTTTAGGCAAAACCAATACAAATTGCACTACCACACAATAGTCGAGCTGATTTATCGAGCCCCGTTCAGGCATATTGAGCCTATGAATTCAAAAAAAAAAATTTTAAAACACTTGAATTTGCAATTTGTGGGTTGAATAATCAGGTTTTAAAGGCAAGGGCAACATGGTCTTTTTGAGCTTAAGTGTCGTTTGTCAATTACTAATTGCCACTTCATATTATTGAACATCTCGATGAATTTGGATAACCTTCAGATTCCATTTTAGGACAATTTTAAAAATTAGTTTTCGAGTAATATTTTAAACAAAAATCATGTTTTTACGATATTTTTGTGTTCTAGGTGAAAATTAGAACATTTTTGCGAATTTACCTTTCTTCTCGTTTTTGGCAAAACCAATACAAATTGCACTACCACATAATAGTCGAGCTGATTTATCGAGCCCCGTTCAGGCATATTGAGCCCCAAAATCTCTTAGTGGTCCAGGAAATGATTATTTTAGACATCAAATTTTTGACATGTATTTTTGCTTTTGTTAAATTGAAGTAAAATTTCAATTTTTTTGGCTTTTCAAGGTAGTCCCAATTTGACCAAAAAAAATTGCAATTTGTTGGTTGAATAATCATTTTTAAAAGGCTAGGGCAACATGGTCTTTTTGAACTTGAGTGTCATTTTTCAATTACTAATTGCCAGTTCATATTATTGAACATCTCGATGAATTTGGATAACTTTTAGATTCAATTTTAGGACAATTTTAAAAAATAGTTTTCGAGCAATATTTTAAACAAAAATCACATTTTTTACGATATTTTTGTGTTCTAGGTGAAAATTAGAGCATTTTTACGAATTTACCTTTTTCTTCTCGTTTTTGGCAAAACCAATACAAATTGCACTACCAGATAATAGTCGAGCTGATTTATCGAGTCCCGTTTAGGCTATTGATCCCCAAAAAATGTCATAGTGGTCCAGGAAAAGATATTGTAGACATGAAATTTTTGACATTTTTTTTGCTCTAAAAATTTCTCGTTTTTGGCAAAACCAATACAAAATGCACTACCAGATAATAGTCGAGCTGATTTATCGAGCCCCGCATATTGAGCCCCAAAAAATGTCATAGTGGTCCAGGAAATGATATTGTAGACATCAAATTTTTGACATGTATTTTTGCTATTGTCAAATTGAAGAAAATTTTAAATTTTTTTGGCTTTTCAAGGTAGTCCCATTTTGACAAAAAAAATTGCAATTTGTGGGTTGAATAATCATTTTTAAAGGCAAGGGCAACATGGTCTTTTTGAACACATAGTGTCGTTTTTCAATTACTAATTGCCAGTCATATTATTTAACATCTCGATGAATTTGGATAACTTTCAGATTCCATTTTTGGACAATTTTAAAATTAAAAAACGACACTCAAGTACAAAAAAAATCATGTTTTTTACGACATTTTTGTGTTCTAGGTGAAAATTATAACAGTTTTGCGAATTTACCTTTTTCTTATCGCTTTAGGCAAAACCAATACAAATTGCACTACCACACAATAGTTGAGCTGATTTATCGAGCCCCGTTCAGGCATATTGAGCCCCAAAAAATGTCATAGTGCTCCAGGAAATGATATTGTAGACATCAAAATTTTGACATGTATCTTTGCTTTTCTCAAATTGAAGAAAATTTTCAATTTTTTTGGCTTTTCAAGGTAGTCCCAATTTGACAACAAAGAATTTGCAATTTGTGGGTTGAATAATCAGGTTTTAAAGGCAAGGGCAATATGGTCTTTTTGAGCTTAAGTGTCGTTTGTCAATTACTAATTGCCACTTCATATTATTGAACATCTCGATGAATTTGGATAACCTTCAGATTCCATTTTAGGACAATTTTAAAATTAGTTTTCGAGTAATATTTTAAACAAAAATCATGTTTTTACGATATTTTTGTGTTTTAGGTGAAAATTAGAACATTTTTGCGAATTTACCTTTCTTCTCGTTTTTGGCAAAACCAATACAAATTGCACTACCACATAATAGTCGAGCTGATTTATCGAGCCCCGTTCAGGCATATTGAGCCCCAAAAAATGTCGTAGTGGTCCAGGAAATGATATTTTAGACATCAAATTTTTGACATGTATTTTTGCTTTTGTGAAATTGAAGTAAAACATCAATTTTTTTGGCTTTTCAAGGTAGTCCCAATTTGACAAAAAAAAATTGCAATTTGTGGGTTGAAAAAATACATTTCAAAATTTTTTTGGCTTTTCAAGGTAGTCCCAATTTGACAAAAAAAAATTGCAATTTGTGGGTTGAATAATCATTTTTTAAAGGCAAGGGCAACATGGTCTTTTTTTTGAACTTAAGTGTCGTTTTTCAATTACTAATTGCCAGTTCATATTATTGAACATCTCGATGAATTTGGATACCTTTCAGATTCCATTTTAGGACAATCTGAAAAATTAGTTTTCGGGTAATATTTTAAACAAAAATCATGTTTTTTCCGGTATTTTTGTGTTCTAAGTGCAAATTAGAGCATTTTGGCGAATTTACCTTTTTCTTCTCGTTTTTGGCAAAACCAATACAAATTACAAATTGAACATTTTGATGAATTTGGATAACTTTCAGATTCCATTTTAGGACAATTTTAAAAATTAGTTTTCGACCAATATTTTAAACAAAAATCTCATTTTTTACGTAATTTTTGTGTTCTCGATGAAAATTAGAGCATTTTTGCGAATTTAACTTTTTCTTCTCGTTTTTGGCAAAACCAATACAAAATGCACTACCAGATAATAGTCGAGCTGATTTATCGAGCCCCGTTCAGGCATATTGAGCCCCAAAAAATGTCATAGTGGTCCAGGCAAAAAATGAAATTTGAAATGATATTGTAGACATCAAATTTTTGACACGTATTTTTGCTACTGTCAAATTGAAGAAAATTTTAAATTTTTTTGGCTTTTCAAGGTAGTCCCATTTTGACAAAAAAAATTTGCAATTTGTGGGTTGAATAATCATTTTTTAAAGGCAAGGGCAACGTGGTCTTTTTGAACTTGAGTGTCGTTTTTCAATTACTAATTGCCAGTTCATATTATTTAACATCTCGATGAATTTGGATAACTTTCAGATTCCATTTTTGGACAATTTTAAAAATTAGTTTTCTTGTAATATTTTAAACAAAAATCATGTTTTTTACGATATTTTTGTGTTCTAGGTGAAAATTATAGCATTTTTGCGAATTTACCTTTTTCTTCTCGCTTTAGGCAAAACCAATACAAATTGCACTACCACACAATAGTCGAGCTGATTTATCGAGCCCCGTTCAGGCATATTGAGCCCCAAAAAATGTCATAGTGCTCCAGGAAATGATATTGTAGACATCAAAATTTTGACATGTATCTTTGCTTTTCTCAAATTGAAGAAAATTTTCAATTTTTTTGCTTTTCAAGGTAGTCCCAATTTGACAAAAAAAAATTTGCAATTTGTGGGTTGAATAATCATTTTTTAAAGGCAAGGGCAATATGGTCTTTTTGAGCTTAAGTGTCGTTTGTCAATTACTAATTGCCACTTCATATTATTGAACATCTCGATGAATTTGGATAACCTTCAGATTCCATTTTAGGACAATTTTAAAAATTAGTTTTCGAGTAATATTTTAAACAAAAATCATGTTTTTACGATATTTTTGTGTTTTAGGTGAAAATTAGAACATTTTTGCGAATTTACCTTTCTTCTCGTTTTTGGCAAAACCAATACAAATTGCACTACCACATAATAGTCGAGCTGATTTATCGAGCCCCGTTCAGGCATATTGAGCCCCAAAAAATGTCGTAGTGGTCCAGGAAATGATATTTTAGACATCAAATTTTTGACATGTATTTTTGCTTTTGTGAAATTGAAGTAAAAAATTTCAATTTTTTTGGCTTTTCAAAGTAGCCCCAATTTGACAAAAAAAAATTGCAATTTGTGGGTTGAATAATCATTTTTAAAAGGCAAGGGCAACATGGTCTTTTTGAACTTGAGTGTCATTTTTCAATTACTAATTGCCAGTTCATATTATTGAACATCTCGATGAATTTGGATAACTTTCAGATTCCATTTTCGGACAATTTTAAAAATTAGTTTTCGAGTAATATTTTAAACAAAAATCGTGTTTTTTACGATATTTTTGTGTTCTAGGTGAAAATTAGAGCATTTTTACAAATTTACCTTTTTCTTCTCGCTTTAGGCAAAACCAATACAAATTGCACTACCACATAATAGTCGAGCTTATTATGTCCCAATTTGACAAAAAAAAAATTGCAATTTGAGGGTTGAATAATCATTTTTTAAAGACAAGGGCAACATGGTCTTTTTGAACTTAAGTGTCGTTTTGTCAATTACTAATTGCCACTTCATATTATTGAACATCTCGATGAATTTGGATAACCTTCAGATTCCATTTTAGGACAATTTTAAAAATTAGTTTTCGACCAATATTTTAAACAAAAATCTCATTTTTTACGTAATTTTTGTGTTCTCGATGAAAATTAGAGCATTTTTGCGAATTTAACTTTTTCTTCTCATTTTTGGCAAAACCAATACAAAATGCACTACCAGATAATAGTCGAGCTGATTTATCGAGCCTGTTCAGGCATATTGAGCCCCAAAAATGTGTCATAGTGGTCCAAGAAATGATATTGTAGACATCAAATTTTTGACACGTATTTTTGCTGTCAAATTGAAGAAAATTTTCAATTTGTTTGGCTTTTCAAGGTAGTCCCATTTTGACAAAAAAAATTTGCACGAATTTGTGGGTTGAATAATCATTTTTTAAAGGCAAGGGCAACGTGGTCTTTTTGAACTTGAGTGTCGTTTTTCAATTACTAATTGCCAGTTCATATTATTTAACATCTCGATGAATTTGGATAACTTTCAGATTCCATTTTTGGACAATTTTAAAAATTAGTTTTCTTGTAATATTTTAAACAAAAATCATGTTTTTTACGATATTTTTGTGTTCTAGGTGAAAATTATAGCATTTTTGCGAATTTACCTTTTTCTTCTCGCTTTAGGCAAAACCAATACAAATTGCACTACCACACAATAGTCGAGCTGATTTATCGAGCCCCGTTCAGGCATATTGAGCCCCAAAAAATGTCATAGTGCTCCAGGAAATGATATTGTAGACATCAAAATTTTGACATGTATCTTTGCTTTTCTCAAATTGAAGAAAATTTTCAATTTTTTTGGCTTTTCAAGGTAGTCCCAATTTGACAAAAAGAATTTGCAATTTGTGGGTTGAATAATCAGGTTTTAAGGGGCAATTTAGGCAAGGGCAATATGGTCTTTTTGAGCTTAAGTGTCGTTTGTCAATTACTAATTGCCACTTCATATTATTGAACATCTCGATGAATTTGGATAACCTTCAGATTCCATTTTAGGACAATTTTAAAAATTAGTTTTCGAGTAATATTTTAAACAAAAATCATGTTTTTACGATATTTTTGTGTTTTAGGTGAAAATTAGAACATTTTTGCGAATTTACCTTTCTTCTCGTTTTTGGCAAAACCAATACAAATTGCACTACCACATAATAGTCGAGCTGATTTATCGAGCCCCGTTCAGGTGCATATTGAGCCCCAAAAAATGTCGTAGTGGTCCAGGAAATGATATTTTAGACATCAAATTTTTGACATGTATTTTTGCTTTTGTTAAATTGAAGTAAAATTTCAATTTTTTTGGCTTTTCAAGGTAGCCCCAATTTGACAAAAAAAAATTGCAATTTGTGGGTTGAATAATCATTTTAAAAGGCAAGGGCAACATGGTCTTTTTGAGCTAAACTTGAGTGTCATTTTTCAATTACTAATTGCCAGTTCATATTATTGAACATCTCTATGAATTTGTATAACTTTCAGATTCCATTTTCGGACAATTTTAAAAATTAGTTTTCGAGTAATATTTTAAACAAAAATCGTGTTTTTTACGATATTTTTGTGTTCTAGGTGAAAATTAGAGCATTTTTACAAATTTACCTTTTTTTATGCTTGTTTTTGGCAAAGCCAATACAAATTGCACTACCAGATAGTAGTCGAGCTGATTTACCGAGCCCCGTTCAGGCATATTGAGCCCCAAAAAATGTCGTTGTGGTCCAGGAAATGATATTGTAGACATCAAATTTTTTACATGTATTTTTGCTATTGTCAAATTCTAGAAAATTTTCAATTTTTTTTGCTTTTCAAGGTAGTCACAATTTGGCAAAAAATTTTGCAATTTGTGAGTTGAATAATCATTTTTTAAAGGCTAGGGCAACATTGTCTTTTTGAACTTCAGTGTCGTTTTTCAATTACTATTTAAAATTGCCAGTTCATATTATTGAACATCTCGATGATTTGGATACCTTTCAGATTCCATTTTAGGACAATCTGAAAAATTAGTTTTCGGGTAATATTTTAAACAAAAATCATGTTTTTTCCGGTATTTTTGTGTTCTAAGTGCAAATTAGAGCATTTTGGCGAATTTACCTTTTTCTTCTCGTTTTTGGCAAAACCAATACAAATTACAAATTGAACATTTTGATGAATTTGGATAACTTTCAGATTCCATTTTAGGACAATTTTAAAAATTAGTTTTCGACCAATATTTTAAACAAAAATCTCATTTTTACGTAATTTTTGTGTTCTCGATGAAAATTAGAGCATTTTTGCGAATTTAACTTTTTCTTCTCGTTTTTGGCAAAACCAATACAAAA
Organism: Cinchona pubescens; assembly: GCA_025175665.1. Taxonomy (NCBI): domain Eukaryota; kingdom Viridiplantae; phylum Streptophyta; class Magnoliopsida; order Gentianales; family Rubiaceae; genus Cinchona; species Cinchona pubescens. Next base: position 9,379 of record JANKKI010000611.1, read on the forward strand.
TGCACTACCAGATAATAGTCGAGCTGATTTATGAGCCCCAATTCTTATAGCAAGGCATATTGAGCCCCAAAAAATGTCATAGTGGTCCAGGAAATGATATTGTAGACATCAAATTTTTGACACGTATTTTTGCTACTGTCAAAAAAGTAATATTTTAAACAAAAATCATGTTTTTTACGATATTTTTGTGTTCTAGGTGAAAATTATAGCATTTTTGCGAATTTACCTTTTTCTTCTCGTTTTTGGCAAAACCAATACAAATTGCACTACCACACAATAGTCGAGCTGATTTATCGAGCCCCGTTCAGGCATATTGAGCCCCAAAAAATGTCATAGTGGTCCAGGAAATGATATTGTAGACATCAAAATTTTGACATGTATTTTTGCTATTGTCAAATTGAAGAAAATTTTCAATTTTTTTGGCTTTTCAAGGTAGTCCCAATTTGACAAAAAAATTTGCAATTTGTGGGTTGAATAATCATTTTTATTCAAGGGCAAAATGGTCTTTTAAACTTAAGTGTCGTTTTTCAATTACTAATTGCCACTTCATATTATTGAACATCTCGATGAATTTGGATAACCTTCAGATTCCATTTTAGGACAATTTTAAAAATTAGTTTTCGAGTAATATTTTAAACAAAAATCATGTTTTTACGATATTTTTGTGTTTCTAGGTGAAAATTAGAACATTTTTGCGAATTTACCTTTTCTTCTCGTTTTTGGCAAAACCAATACAAATTGCACTACCACATAATAGTCGAGCTGATTTATCGAGCCCCGTTCAGGCATATTGAGCCCCAAAAAATGTCATAGTGGTCCAGGAAATGATATTGTAGACATCAAATTTTTGACATGTATTTTTGCTATTGTCAAATTGAAGAAAATTTTCAATTTTTTTGGCTTTTCAAGGTAGTCCCAATTTGACAAAAAATTAAAAAAAATTGCAATTTGTGGGTTGAATAATCATTTTTTAAAGGCAAGGGCAACATGGTCTTTTTGAACTTGAGTGTCATTTTTCAATTACTAATTGCCAGTTCATATTATTGAACATCTCGATGAATTTGGATAACTTTCAGATTCCATTTTAGGACAATTTTAAAAATTAGTTTTCGAGTAATATTTTAAACAAAAATCATGTTTTTTACGATATTTTTGTGTTCTAGGTGAAAATTAGAGCATTTTTACGAATTTACCTTTTTCTTCTCGTTTTTGGCAAAACCAATACAAATTGCACTACCACACAATAGTCGAGCTGATTTATCGAGCCCCGTTCAGGCATATTGAGCCCCAAAAAATGTCATAGTGGTCCAGGAAATGATATTGTAGACATCAAATTTTTGACATGTATTTTTGCTTTTCTCAAATTGAAGAAAATTTTCAATTTTTTTGGCTTTTCAAGGTAGTCCCAATTAGACAAAAAAAAAATTGCAATTTGAGGGTTGAAATTGATAATCATTTTTTAAAGACAAGGGCAACATGGTCTTTTTGAACTTAAGTGTCGTTTGTCAATTACTAATTGCCACTTCATATTATTGAACATCTCGATGAATTTGGATAACCTTCAGATTCCATTTTAGGACAATTTTAAAAATTAGTTTTCGAGTAATATTTTAAACAAAAATCATGTTTTTACGATATTTTTGTGTTCTAGGTGAAAATTAGAACATTTTTACGAATTTACCTTTCTTCTCATTTTTGGCAAAACCAATACAAATTGCACTACCACATAATAGTCGAGCTGATTTATCGAGCCCCGTTCAGGCATATTGAGCCCCAAAAAATGTCATAGTGGTCCAGGAAATGATATTGTAGACATCAAATTTTTGACATGTATTTTTGCTATTGTCAAATTGAAGAAAATTTTCATTTTTTTGGCTTTTCAAGGTAGTCCCAATTTGACAAATAAAAATTGCAATTTGTGCGTTGAATAATAATTTATTAAAGGCTAGGGCACCATACATTTTTTTTTTGAACTTAAGTGTTGTTTTTCAATTACTAATTGCCTGTCACGCCCCAAAAAGGGGACCATAACACGCCGCGCTGATGGTACACCGGCCCAAAGCGCAAGGCACAAATATCTGAGCAACAAACTTAATCGCAATGTAATAGAACCATCAAACCATTTCTTAACTATAAAACCGAATATTTCATTTTACACAAAAAATACGAATTACAAAATTTCTTCTTAGTACAAAAGATGCTAAAAGAAAAACAAAGTTCATCAATACAAAACCTATCTAATACACTACCCCTCTCCAAACAAAAGAGAAGCTTGGAAGATTATCCGCAGTCCTTCTGGAGAAAATCTAAATTAGTAAAATCTTTATATCTGTCTAATAAACGACATCTAGATGTGAATAATTAGACATCTGATCTAGTTATGCACATCAGATAACATAAAAGCTCTTCAAATGGGGCCAAGCATTGCGATAAAAGAAAATATAAAGATAATAACATTTGTGAAAACCATAGTCACATAAAATGCTTTCATATCAAAAGAGTTTGCAATTGCAGCCTGATTAACATAAAATAGCTTGGTCCCGATTTCATATGTAATAGTTCCAAATAGTGTTTTGGAGGTTGGTAAATTTGCAGTTCCAAACATCATACACATTCTAAAATCCATCCAAACATATTTCGAAAGTCGTTAAACAAAATACAAGTGGAAGAGGGTCTATGTTACCCACCTATCAAAGCAAAAACTGCACAAATAATCACAGAACGCGATCGCCGGCGTTAGGTGGCGTGGTACCTAAAACAGGTATAAGAGGACTCTTAGAAGAGATGTAGAAGTTAAAGAATGACTAGGGAAGCGAAAACGACGGGAAACGATAGTCTTTGGTCAAAATGACCTATTCACAAATTCACCAACTTTGACAAGCTAAACCCCAAAACACTTAGTTAACCTCAAATGCGTATTACATCTAGATTAGAGATAATAAGCAATTCGCCTCTACTTATAGTCTAGGGCTGTGTCTAAGAGACAGGTTCTGGAAAATCCAATTCCATGATATTGTAGGGACCTTTGTTACAACCCAACTCAAAACAACATATTCTAACCAACCAATGCATAAACATAAGCATTCATAGCATAACACTCTAGGGCCACATATGGAAGACAAAACCCCAACTCATAATCTTAAAATATGTAATCTAACCGTGGAAAGTTGTTAAAAATCAACCCCAATCACTTCCCAACCTCCAAAACACTAAAAACAACCCATAACATACATAAATCATAACATATAAGGCTGCAAAGAGGGTTTTTTTCAGCCATAAAGAATCCTACAAAACTTGAAATTAAAGCTTGGATCATAAAGCCCATAAGCCATAAAGTGCTAAAATACATAAAATCTTACCTTCCAAGTGATTTATACTTGATATCCAAGAAAATTTTGGGGGAAAATGGGGAAGAGAAGTTTCGGCCAGCAGCTAGGAGAAATGAGGAAGAAACAAAGCAAGAAGAAGACTAAAAGATTTCAAGGTTGACCCAAATAGTTCATTTGACCAAATAGTCTCCAAGTTGACTATTTAACCCAAAACTAATTTTTGCTACTAAATTAACATTTTTTACAATATGCTAAGAGCATGAAAAGCAAAAATACATGTCAAAAATTTGATGTCTACAAAATTTTGATGAAAACCATTTTAAACCAGTTAAAAAAATCAAAGAACAAGGATAGTAAAATACTGGGTTTCACATTGCCAGTTCATATTATTGAACATCTCGATGAATTTGGATAACTTTCAGATTCCATTTTAGGACAATTTTAAAAATTAGTTTTTGACCAATATTTTAAACAAAAATCTCGTTTTTTTACGTAATTTTTGTGTTCTCGATGAAAATTAGAGCATTTTGGCAAATTTACCATTTTCTTCCCGTTTTTGGCAAAACCAATACAAATTGCACTACCAGATAATAGTCGAGCTGATTTATCGAGCCCCGTTCAGGCATATTGAGTTCCAAAAAATGTCATAGTGGTCCAAGAAATGATATTGTAGACATCAAATTTTTGACATGTATTTTTGCATTATTGTCAAATTGAAGAAAATTTTCAATTTTTTTGACTTTTCAAGGTAGTCCCAATTTGACAAAAAAAATTGCAATTTTTGGGTTGAATAATCATTTTTAAAAGGCAAGGGCAACATGGTCTTTTTGAACTTGAGTGTCGTTTTTCAATTGCTAATTGCCAGTTCATATTATTGTACATCTCGATGAATTTGGATAACTTTCAGATTCCATTTCAGGACAATTTTAAAAATCAGTTTTCGAGTAATATTTTAAACAAAAATCATGATTTTCACAATACTTTTGTGTTCTGAGTGAAAATTTGAGCATTTTTGCGAATTTACCTTTTTCTTCTCGTTTTTGGCAAAACCAATACAAATTGCACTACCACATAATAGTCGAGCTGATTTATCGAGCCCCGTTCAGGCATATTGAGCCCCAAAAAATGTCATAGTGGTCCAGGAAATGATATTGTAGACATCAAATTTTTGACATGTATTTTGCTATTGTCAAATTGAAGAAAATTTTAAATTTCTTTTGGCTTTTCAAGGTAGTCCCAATTTGACAAAAAAAAATTGCAATTTGTGGGTTGAATAATCATTTTTTAAAGGCAAGGGCAACATGGTCTTTTTGAACTTGAGTGTCGTTTTTCAATTACTAATTGCCAGTTCATATTATTGAACATCTCGATGAATTTGGATAACTTTCAGATTCCATTTTAGGACAATTTTAAAAATTAGTTTTCGAGTAATATTTTTTCAAAAATCATGTTTTTTACGATATTTTTGTGTTAAGGTGAAAATTAGAGCATTTTTGCGAATTTACCTTTTTCTTCTCGTTTTTGGCAAAACCAATACAAATTGCACTACCAGATAATAGTCGAGCTGATTTATCGAGCCCCGTTCAGGCATATTGAGCCCCAAAAAATGTCATAGTGGTCCAGGAAATGATATTGTAGACATCAAATTTTTGACATGTATTTTTGCTATTGTCAAATTGAAGAAAATTTTCAATTTTTTTGGCTTTTCAAGGTAGTCCCAATTTGATTTTTTCAAAAAAAAATTGCAATTTGTGGGTTGAATAATCATTTTTTAAAGGCAAGGGCAACATGGTCTTTTTGAACTTGAGTGTCGTTTTTCAATTACTAATTGCCAGTTCATATTATTGAACATCTCGATGAATTTGGATAACTTTCAGATTCCATTTTAGGACAATTTTAAAAATTAGTTTTCGAGTAATATTTTAAACAAAAATCATGTTTTTTACGATATTTTTGTGTTCTCGGTGAAAATTAGAGCATTTTTTCGAATTTACCTTTTTTTCTCGTTTTTGGCAAAACCAATACAAATTGCACTACCAGATAATAGTCGAGCTGATTTATCGAGCCCCGTTCAGGCATATTGAGCCCCAAAAAATGTCATAGTGGTCCAGGAAATGATATTGTAGACATCAAATTTTTGACATGTATTTTTGCTATTGTCAAATTGAAGAAAATTTTCAATTTTTTTGGCTTTTCAAGGTAGTCCCAATTTGACAAAAAAAAATTGCAATTTGTGGGTTGAATAATGAACAAAAAAATGAACTATTTTTATCAAAAAAAATGAAATCTCTTATACAAATTTTAGATGTTACTAAAATTATTTTTTTAAAAAATTATTTTTTTTTCAAAAAAAAAATTAGTTTTCGAGTAATATTTTAAACAAAAATCATTTTTTGTGATATTTTTGTGTTCTCGGTGAAAATTAGAGCATTTTTGCGAATTTACCTTTTTTTCTCGTTTTTGGCAAAACCAATACAAATTGCACTACCACATAATAGTCGAGCTGATTTATCGAGCCCCAAAAAAAAATAAAAAAAAACAAAAAATGTCATAGTGGTCCAGGAAATGATATTGTAGACATCAAATTTTTGACATGTATTTTTGCTATTGTCAAATTGCAAAATTTTCAATTTTTTTGGCTTTTCAAGGTAGTCCCAATTTGACAAAAAAAAATTGCAATTTGTGGGTTGAATAATCATTTTTTAAAGGCAAGGGCAACATGGTCTTTGAAAAAAATATATACATGCCCCAAAATTGACAATTATTATACATCTAAATTTTCAAATATTCAAAATTTCAACATTTTTTTATTTTTGAAGATTTATTCATTTGAAAATTTCAAAAAAAAAAGCAAAAAATTCCAAAATTTGCTTGGTCCAAAAAATGATATTTAAAATCAATTTTTTTGACATGTATTTTTGCTATTGTCAAATTGAAGAAAATTTTCAATTTTTTTGGCTTTTCAAGGTTGTCCCAATTTGAAAAAAAAATTGCAATTTGTGGGTTGAATAATCATTTTTTAAAGGCAAGGGCAACATGGTCTTTTTGAACTTGAGTGTCGTTTTTCAATTACTAATTGCCAGTTCATATTATTGAACATCTCGATGAATTTGGATAACTTTCAGATTCCATTTTAGGACAATTTTAAAAATTAGTTTTCGAGTAATATTTTAAACAAAAATCATGTTTTTTACGATATTTTTGTGTTCTAGGTGAAAATTAGAGCATTTTTGCGAATTTACCTTTTTTTCTCGTTTTTGGCAAAACCAATACAAATTGCACTACCACATAATAGTCGAGCTGATTTATCGAGCCCCGTTCAGGCATATTGAGCCCCAAAAAATGTCATAGTGGTCCAGGAAATGATATTGTAGACATCAAATTTTTGACATGTATTTTTGCTATTGTCAAATTGAAGAAAATTTTCAATTTTTTTGGCTTTTCAAGGTAGTCCCAATTTGACAAAAAAAAATTGCAATTTGTGGGTTGAATAATCATTTTTTAAAGGCAAGGGCAACATGGTCTTTTTGAACTTAAGTGTCGTTTTTCAATTACTAATTCTTATTATTGAACATCTCGAAGAATTTGGATAACTTTCGAATTCCATTTTAGGACAATTTTAAAAATTAGTTTTCGAGTAATAAGATAAACAAAAATCATGTTTTTTACGATATTTTTGTGTTCTCGCTCAAAATTAGAGCATTTTTTAGAATTTACCTTTTTTCTCATTTTTGGCAAAACCAATACAAATTGCACTACCACATAATAGTCGAGCTGATTTATCGAGCCCTGCTCAGGCATATTGAGCCCCAAAAAATGTCATAGTGGTCCAGGAAATGATATTGTAGACATCAAATTTTTGACATGTATTTTTGCTATTGTCAAATTGAAGAAAATTTTCAATTTTTTTGGCTTTTCAAGGTAGTCCCAATTTGACAAAAAAAAATTGCAATTTGTGGGTTGAATAATCATTTTTAAAGGCAAGGGCAACATGGTCTTTTTGAACTTAAGTGTCGTTTTTCAATTACTAATTGCCAATTCATATTATTGAACATCTCGATGAATTTGGAAAACTTTCAGATTCCATTTTAGAAAAACAATTGCAAATTTTTTTAAAGGCAAGGGCAACATGGTCTTTTTGAACTTAAGTGTCGTTTTTCAATTACTAATTGCCAGTTCATATTATTGAACATCTCGATGAATTTTTTAGGACAAGATAAAAATTAGTTTTCGAGTAATAAGAATAATTTTTCAATTACTAATTGCCAGTTCATATTATTGAACATCTCGATGAATTTGGATAACTTTCAGATTCCATTTTAGGACAATTTTAAAAATTAGTTTTCGAGTAATATTTTAAACAAAAATCATTTTTTTACGAATATTTTTGTGTTCTAGGTGAAAATTAGAGCATTTTTGCGAATTTACCTTTTTTTCTCGTTTTGGCAAAACCAATACAAATTGCACTACCACATAATAGTCGAGCTGATTTATCGAGCCCTGTTCAGGCATATTGAGCCCCAAAAAATGTCATAGTGGTCCAGGAAATGATATTGTAGACATCAAATTTTTGACACTGAAAAAAATTGAAAATTAAATTTTTGCAAATTTTTTTTGGCTTTTCAAGGTAGTCCCAATTTGACAAAAAAAAAATTGCAATTTGTGGGTTGAATAATCATTTTTTAAAGGCAAGGGCAACATGGTCTTTTTGAACTTCAGTGTCGTTTTTCAATTACTAATTGCCAGTTCATATTATTGAACATCTCGATGAATTTGGATAACTTTCAGATTCCATTTTAGGACAATTTTAAAAATTAGTTTTCGAGTAATATTTTAAACAAAAATCATGTTTTTACGATATTTTTGTGTTCTAGGTGAAAATTAGAAAAATTATTTTCAATTAAAAAAATTTGTTCATAAATAATCATCTAAAAAATTTGAAATGATATTGTAGACATCAAATTTTTGACATGTATTTTTGCTATTGTCAAATTGAAGAAAATTTTCAATTTTTTTGGCTTTTCAAGGTAGTCCCAATTTGAAAAAAAAAAATTGCAATTTGTGGGTTGAATAATCATTTTTTAAAGGCAAGGGCAACATGGTCTTTTTGAACTTAAGTGTCGTTTTTCAATTACTAATTGCCAGTTCATATTATTGAACATCTCGATGAATTTGGATAACTTTCAGATTCCATTTTAGGACAATTTTAAAAATTAGTTTTCGAGTAATATTTTAAACAAAAATCATGTTTTTTACGATATTTTTGTGTTCTCGGTGAAAATTAGAGCATTTTTGCGAATTTACCTTTTTTTCTCGTTTTTAGAAATTTTATTTAAATTTTCGAAAATTTAACAAATTAATTTTTTAAAAATTATTTTAAAAATTAGTTTTTTAAAAATACATATTTTAAACAAAAATTTTAAAAATTTTTTTCGATTTTTTTTATAAAAAATTGAATTTTTTATAAATTAGCATTTTTTTTAATTTTTAGGACAATTTTAAAAATTAGTTTTCGAGTAATATTTTAAACAAAAATCATGTTTTTTACGATATTTTTGTGTTCTAGGTGAAAATTAGAGCATTTTTGCGAATTTACCTTTTTCTTCTCGTTTTTGGCAAAACCAATACAAATTGCACTACCACATAGGGAAAAATCATTTAAAAAATTTGATTCCTGAAATTTGAAATCAATGTAGGCATATTGATATTAAAAAAAATGTCATAGTGGTCCATGAAATGATATTGTAGACATCAAATTTTTGACATGTATTCTTATCCAAAAAAAAAATTGAAGAAAATTTTCAATTTTTTTGGCTTTTCAAGGTAGTCCCAATTTGACAAAAAAAAATTGCAATTTGTGGGTTGAATAATCATTTTTAAAGGCAAGGGCAGCATGGTCTTTTGAAAATTTTTTTCAATTACAAATTGCTAGAAATATTATTGAACATCTCGATGAATTTGGATAACTTTCAGATTCCATTTTAGGACAATTTTAAAATTAGTTTTCGAGTAATATTTTAAACAAAAATCATGTTTTTTACGATATTTTTGTGTTCTAGGTGAAAATTAGAGCATTTTTGCGAATTTACCTTTTTTTCTCATTTTTGGCAAAACCAATACAAATTGCACTACCACATAATAGTCGAGCTGATTTATCGAGCCCCGTTCAGGCATATTTTTCAAAAATCTTAAAATTATTGAGACATATTTGATCAATTTTCATTTCAGAATTAATTTCAGAACAAAATTTTTTTTCAAAATAATATATTTTTTCATATTATTGAACATCTCGAATTTTTTGGATTTTTTCAGATTCAATTTTAGGAAATTTTAATAAAAATTAGTTTTCGAGTAATATTTTAAACAAAAATCATGTTTTTACGATATTTTTGTGTTCTAGGTGAAAATTAGAGCATTTTTGCGAATTTACCTTTTTTTCTCGTTTTTGGCAAAACCAATACAAATTGCACTACCAGATAATAGTCGAATATGATTTATCGAATCGAGTTCAGGCATATTGAGCCCCAAAAAATGTCATAGTGGTCCAGGATCTTTAAAATTTTGACTATTTCAAAATTTATTATACATTTTTTTTTTTTCTTCTAAATTTGTTTTTCAGCTATTTTTAAGATGTTTTTTGTAAATATTTTTGTGTTCTAGGTGAAAATTAGAGCATTTTTGCGAATTTACCTTTTTCTTCTCGTTTTTGGCAAAACCAATACAAATTGCACTACCACATAATAGTCGAGCTGATTTATCGAGCCCCGTTCAGGCATATTGAGCCCCAAAAAATGTCATAGTGGTCCAGGAAATGATATTGTAGACATCAAATTTTTGACATGAAAAAAATAAAAATATTTTTAAAATTACTTAAAAGTAATATTTTTTTATCTAGATTCCATTTTAGGACAATTTTAAAAATTAGTTTTCGAGTAATATTTTAAACAAAAATCATGTTTTTTACGAATTTTTGTGAGCGGTTTTAGAGCATTTTTGCGAATTTAATTTTTTTCTCGTTTTTGGCAAAACCAATACAAATTGCACTACCACATAATAGTCGAGCTGATTTATCGAGCCCCGTTCAGGCATATTGAGCCCCAAAAAATGTCATAGTGGTCCAGGAAATGATATTGTAGACATCAAATTTTTGACATGTATTTTTGCTATTGTCAAATTGAAGAAAATGTTTTTTTTGGCAAAACCAATACAAATTGCACTACCACATAATAGTCGAGCTGATTTATCGAGCCCCGTTCAGGCATATTGAGCCCCAAAAATGTCATAGTGGTCCAGGAAATGATATTGTAGACATCAAATTTTTGACATGTATTTTTGCTATTGTCAAATTGAAGAAAATTTTCAATTTTTTTGGCTTTTCAAGGTAGTCCCAATTTTCATCAAATCAAAAATTCAATCAAATTTCACTATACAATATACATTTTTTGATTGACAATATATCTGCAACAAATTCGATTTTTGGCAAAACCAATACAAATTGCACTACCACATAATAGTCGAGCTGATTTATCGAGCCCCGTTCAGGCATATTGAGCCCCAAAAAATGTCATAGTGGTCCAGGAAATGATATTGTAGACATCAAATTTTTGACATGTATTTTTGCTATTGTCAAATTGAAGAAAATTTTCAATTTTTTGGCTTTTCAAGGTAGTCCCAATTTGACAAAAAAAAATTGCAATTTGTGGGCATTCAAGAATATTGATTTCCAGGAATATATAAGATTCCATTTTAGGACAATTTTAAAAATTAGTTTTCGAGTAATATTTTAAACAAAAATCATGTTTTTTACGATATTTTTGTGTTCTCGGTGAAAATTAGAGCATTTTTGCGAATTTACCTTTTTTTCTCTTTTTGGCAAAACCAATACAAATTGCACTACCACATAATAGTCGAGCTGATTTATCGAGCCCCGTTCAGGCATATTGAGCCCCAAAAAATGTCATAGTGGTCCAGGAAATGATATTGTAGACATCAAATTTTTGACATGTATTTTTGCTATTGTCAAATTGAAGAAAATTTTCAATTTTTTGGCTTTTCAAGGTAGTCCCAATTTGACAAAAAAAAATTGCAATTTGTGGGTTGAATAATCATTTTTAAAGGCAAGGGCAACATGCCTGTCTTTTTGAACTTAAGTGTCGTTTTCAAATTACTAATTATTCATATTATTGAACATCTCGATGAATTTGGATAACTTTCAGATTCCATTTTAGGACAATTTTAAAAATTAGTTTTCGAGTAATATTTTAAACAAAAATCATGTTTTTTACGATATTTTTGTGTTCTAGGTGAAAATTAGAGCATTTTTGCGAATTTACCTTTTTTTTCTCATTTTTGGCAAAACCAATACAAATTGCACTACCGCATAATAGTCGAGCTGATTTATCGAGCCCCGTTCAGGCATATTGAGCCCCAAAAAATGTCATAGTGGTCCATGAAATGATATTGTAGACATCAAATTTTTGACATGTATTTTTGCTATTGTCAAATTGAAGAAAATTTTCAATTTTTTTGGCTTTTCAAGGTAGTCCCAATTTGACAAAAAAAAAATTGCAATTTGTGTACTGAATAATCATTATTAAAGGCAAGGGCAACATGGTCTTTTTGAACTTAAGTGTCGTTTTTCAATTACTACACTAAAAAAAGACCAAAAAAATTGTATTTAAAAAAGATTAATCATGCCAAAATACAAATTGCACTTGTAAAAAATAGTCGAGCTATTTATCGAGAAATTCAGCATATTGAGCCCCAAAAAATGTCATAGTGGTCCAGGAAATGATATTGTAGACATCAAATTTTTGACATGTATTTTTGCTATTGTCAAATTGAAGAAAATTTTCAATTTTTTTGGCTTTTCAAGGTAGTCCCAATTTGACAAAAAAAAATTGCAATTTGTGGGTTGAATAATCATTTTTAAAGGCAAGGGCAACATGGTCTTTTTGAACTTGAGTGTCGTTTTTCAATTACTAATTGCCAGTTCATATTATTGAACATCTCGACAAAAAAAGACAAAAATATTTTTGTAAAAATTTTAAAAAATTTTGAATTTTTTTGTAAAAAAAAAATTTCAAAAATTGAAGCAAATTTGAAATGATATTGTAGACATCAAATTAAACCAAATTTTTATTTTTGCTAAAATCAAATTGAAGAAAATTTTCAATTTTTTTGGCTTTTCAAGGTAGTCCCAATTTGACAAAAAAAAATTGCAATTTGTGGGTTGAATAATCATTTTTTAAAGGCAAGGGCAACATGGTCTTTTGAACTTAAGTGTCGTTTTTCAATTACTAATTGCCAGTTCATATTATTGAACATCTCGATGAATTTGGATAACTTTCAGATTCCATGTCATAAAATCAAAAAAAAAGTAAAAATTGTCAAATTTTTTGTCAAAATAGATTTGATTGTTTTTGATATTGTAGACATCAAATTTTTGACATGTATTTGAAAATTGTCAAATTGAAGAAAATTTTCAATTTTTTTGGCTTTTCAAGGTAGTCCCAATTTGACAAAAAAAAATTGCAATTTGTGGGTTGAATAATCATTTTTTAAAGGCAAGGGCAACATGGTCTTTTTGAACTTATTTGCCAATTAGTTTAATTTTCGAACTTTCAGATTCCATTTTAGGACAATTTTAAAAATTAGTTTTCGAGCAATTTTTTGATTTTTTCAACAAAATTTTTTGAAAAAAAATTTTCAAATTTTTTTTTGAAAAATTCCCAAATTTCAAAAAAAAAAAACAAATTGAAAAAAAAACAAATTTTTTTTTTTTTGGCTTTTTTTTAAAAAAAATTTTTTAAAAAAAAAAAAATTAATTTTGAATTGATAAAATATTTTTGTGTTCTAGGTGAAAATTAGAGCATTTTTGCGAATTTACCTTTTTTTCTCATTTTTGGCAAAACCAATACAAATTGCACTACCACATAATAGTCGAGCTGATTTATCGAGCCCCGTTCAGGCATATTGAGCCCAAAAAATGTCATAGTGGTCCAGGAAATGATATTGTAGACATCAAATTTTTGACATGTATTTTGCTATTGTCAAATTGAAGAAAATTTTCAATTTTTTTGGCTTTTCAAGGTAGTCCCAATTTGACAAAAAAAAATTGCAATTTGTGGGTTGAATAATCATTTTTTAAAGGCAAGGGCAACATGGTCTTTTTGAACTTAAGTGTCGTTTTTCAATTACTAATTGCCAGTTCATATTATTGAACATCTCGATGAATTTGGATAACTTTCAGATTCCATTTTAGGACAATTTTAAAAATTAGTTTTCGAGTAATATTTTAAACAAAATCATGTTTTTTACAATATTTTTGTGTTCTCGGTGAAAATTAGAGCAACAATATTTTTGCGAATTTACCTTTTTTTCTCATTTTTGGCAAAACCAATACAAATTGCACTACCACATAATAGTCGAGCTGATTTATCGAGCCCCGTTCAGGCATATTGAGCCCCAAAAAATGTCATAGTGGTCCAGGAAATGATATTGTAGACATCAAATTTTTGACATGTATTTTTGCTATTGTCAAATTGAAGAAAATTTTCAATTTTTTTGGCTTTTCAAGGTAGTCCCAATTTGACAAAAAATTGCAATTTTTGGGTTGAAAAATTGCAATTTTTAAAGGCAAGGGCAATATTCTTTTGAACTTAAGAAACGCTTTTTCAATTACTAAAGTCCAATTATTGAACCTTGATGAATTTAAAAAAAAATTATTCCCTTTTAAAAATTTTAAAAATTAGTTTTCGAGTAATATTTTAAACAAAAATCATGTTTTTTACGATATTTTTGTGTTCTAGGTGAAAATTAGAGCATTTTTGCGAATTTACCTTTTTCTTCCCGTTTTAAGAAATTGAATTTAATCGATTATTGAACATCTCGATTCAATCAATTTAATTTTTTCATTTTTTTGAATAGTAAAATTTTAAAAGATGAATTTGGATAACTTTCAGATACAATTTTTTTTAATTTTTTTTTAAAAATTAGTTTTCGAGTAATATTTTAAACAAAAATCATGTTTTTTACGATATTTTTGTGTTCTAGGTGAAAATTAGAGCATTTTTGCGAATTTACCTTTTTCTTCTCGTTGGCAAAACCAATACAAATTGCACTACCACATAATTATAGTCGAGCTGATTTATCGAGCCCCGTTCAGGCATATTGAGCCGTAAAAAATGTCATAGTGGTCCAGGAAATGATATTGTAGACATCAAATTTTTGAAATGTATTTTTGCTATTGTCAAATTGAAGAAAATTTTCAATTTTTTTGGCTTTTCAAGGTAGTCCCAATTTGACAAAAAAAAAATTGCAATTTGTGGGTTGAATAATCATTTTTAAAGGCAAGGGCAACATGGTCTTTTAGAACTTAAGTGTCGTTTTTCAATTACTATCTTGAAAAGCCAAAAAATTTGACAATATCTTCAATTTGACATTAGCAAAAATTCAGATGTCAATTTTAAAATTTTACAAAATTAGTTTTCGAGTAATATTTTAAACAAAAATCATGTTTTTTACGATTTTTTTGTGTTCTAGGTGAAAATTAGAGCATTTTTGCGAATTTACCTTTTTCTTCTCGTTTTTGGCAAAACCAATACAAATTGCACTACCAAATAATAGTCGAGCTGATTTATCGAGCCCCGTTCAGGCATAGAAAAGTCATATTATTGAACATCTCGATGAATTTGGATAACTTTCAGATTCCATTTTAGGACAATTTTAAAAATTAGTTTTCGAGTAATATTTTAAACAAAAATCATGTTTTTTACGATATTTTTGTGTTCTAGGTGAAAATTAGAGCATTTTTGCGAATTTACCTTTTTCTTCTCGTTTTTGGCAAAACCAATACAAATTGCACTACCAGATAATAGTCGAGCTGATTTATCGAGCCCCTGCTATATTGAGCCCCAAAAAATGTCATATGTGTATAACTTTCTAGATTCCATTTTAGGACAATTATACAAATTAGTTTTCGAGTAATATTTTGAACAAAAATCAAGTTTTTTACGATATTTTTGTGTTCTAGGTGAAAATTAGAACATTTTTGCGAATTTACCATTTTCTTCTCATTTTTGGCAAAACCAATACAAATTGCACTACCACATAATAGTCGAGCTGATTTATCGAGCAATATTATTCCCAAAAAGTCAGCAGAGCTTGATAAATACGCTCCACTATTATCTGGTTGGCATATTGAGCCCCAAAAAATGTCATAGTGGTCCATGAAATGATATTGTAGACATCAAATTANATATCATTTCATGGACCACTATGACATTTTTTGGGGGATAACAGGGTCGAGCTGATTTATTGCCTCTGCTGTAGATATTGAGCCCCAAAAAATGTCATAACTATCCATGAAATGATATTGTAGACATCAAATTTTGACATATATTTTGCAATAGTCAAATTGAAGAAATTTTTCAATTTTTTTGAGCATTTCAAGGTAGTCCCTATTTGTCTCAAAAAAAAATCTAATTATTCAACCCACCAAGGCATATTGAGCCCCAAAAAATGTCATAGTGGTCCATGAAATGATATTGTAGACATCAAATTTTTGACATGTATTTTTGCTATTGTCAAATTGAAGAAAATTTTTAATTTTTTTGGCTTTCCAAGGTAGTCCCAATTTGACAAAAAATTGCAATTTGTGGTTGAATAGTCATTTTTTATAGGCAAGGGCAGCATGGTCTTCAATATTATTGAACATCTCGATGAATTTGGATAACTTCTCAGATTCCATTTTAGGACAACTATACAAATTAGTTTTTGAGTAATATTTTGAACAAAAATCATAGTTTTCTACGATATTAAAGTGACTAGGTGAAAATTAGAACATTTTTTTGAATTTACCAAATTCATTTGGCAAAACGGGGATCGATAAATCAATATGCCTGAACGGGTCTCTTATACATCATCTGTACCTGGCAGATATTGAGCCCCGAAATCATTATAGGAACAGGTGTATGAAATTATTATTGTAGACAGCCTCAAATTTTTGACATTATTTTTGCTATTGTCAAATTGCAGGGGACTACGTGTCAAATTATTGAACATCTCAGGAGTTATCCAAATTCATCGACATAGATTTAGTACAATTTTACAAATTAGTTTTGTATAAGAGACAGACTCAATATTCCTGAACCACTATGACACTAATTTTCAC